>PVKC010002062.1:0-20075 GCA_004027635.1 Crocidura indochinensis | reverse complement strand
TCAGGCAGGCCTCCTACGTGTACACTCTGAAACACTCTATGTCAAAGTTTCATTTCCTAAATGAGTAATTAAATATCATATAATTATAAGTATTACAGAAAAATACTGGCAAACAGAAAATCGCTTTGATTTAACTTACCTATGCACTCCTGGCATTTTCAAATTTACTTTTATGAATATGTGCTTCTGAAAATGTCTAGTGACTGTACACTAGATAACAACAGATTATAAATCAAGTTAAAATTGCACTTGTCACAGCTGAACACATATGTCTAACCTAATTGTCCATTGCATCTTCTCCAAGTTAGCACTGTTTCATAGAGCACATGGCAGGAATGGCATTTTTTTCCATTGTTAATCTGTTGAATGTAAATCTAGACTCTCAATAGTTTATGGTAATATATTTTGTGTCATATAAGAGTCTGATGTGTAAAAGATGTGGGCGGTTTTGAGCTTCCTTACTTGAAAACAAAGATGTCGTTTCAACTTAAAATAAGCTATGTTCTTCCATATTATAACAATGATTTTTCACAGAAAAAAATCTGAGTAATTATTTTGGCTTTTAAATAAAGTATTCTTTGATTCAGACACTGAAGAAAAAAATTAACACCATCCAAAACTCTTAAAAACTACTGAAAGTTGTATGACTATAACCAAACTCCTAGGCAGTGATTTAGTTACTATCTGAAATCTTTTTTTGAGCATTAAGGACAGCAATGATAAAAATAAAATTACCTTTCTGCGATTACAAGCTGACACACTAAATTCTGAACATGGAGTTAATCTGTTTCCTGAAATCACACTCTTCTTTTTAAATAGGAATCATTCTCAATTCTGAAGTTGGAATAACCATGAAGCCAAAAGATTTTAATTTATGATATGCAGTGACAGATGATTTTTCAGGAAAAATAAGAATTTTGTATCTAATATTTCCGAATGGCATTAATTTAAATTTGTTGTTTTATAAACTGATGTCTTCATTTCAAAAAGTATGTTTATTTATATTTCTAGTCTGCCAACATTAAATTAAATGAACATTAACATAGCTTTTAAGTTCCTTAAAAATAGAAGAATTCTGACAGATAGATGCCGCTATCTCTTAGCTATCACAATATCAAATCACCTTGATTGCTTTGACAGTGACCTGTATGTATAGTGTACATATATATATATATATAGGTTTTTTTTGGGGGGGGTCACACCCAGCAGCGCTCAGGGGTTACTCCTGGCTCCATGCTCAGAAATTGCTCCTGGCAGTCACGGGGAACCATATGGGACACCAGGATTCGAACCGATGACCTTTTGCATGAAAGGCAAACGCCTTACCCCCATGCTATCTCCCGGGCCCCATATATATAGTTTTTAACTTGAGGAACAGTAACATGATGGATTTTCATGATTACAATATCAAAAGTTACCCGAGATTCTATCATCATTAGATAGAAGTTAATGTAACATACATATTTGAGTCTACTTAAAAGTTAAGTATCCTGCACACAGAATTAAATACCCATTTCCTAGAATTTTAGTTTATTTATAATAAAAAAAGATTAGTAGACAATATTTGACTTCAATTAATTGAAATAAATATAAGACATTCTGTCAAGCTACGTGAAAAAAATACCAAAGTCAGTCAAAACACACATGGAATATTTCAAAAGTGTTTATCACTGGTTGAACTTCTGTCTTTAATCAAGGCTAAAGGACTCATAACTTACTCTAAGTGGCTACTTACAAAGTCTCAAATACAAAAATCATTAACAAATCTCTCAAGAGTAAAGGAAGCATGTATATCTCTACTTATTTTGTGTTTTCTATGTTGTTCAACTAATAATTTGCAAGATAACAGTATTATTTTAAATTATATATGACATATTTAAGATTGAATAGTTATCAGAAACCTGTAAATTTCGTTTATAATGATCATTTAACCCTATCAAACCAAATGGATGATCTTCATCCTTTGTTTTTTGTTCTGCATCTGCATTAACATGGCTGCTAATTATAATAGCCTGGTGGTACATAAAGGTAAATGGGGAAAATAACAATATTTTTATCAATCACAAAATACCCCTTGAGATTCAACTGTACAATCAGAGCTTATTCAATCACATTATAGTTACTTTTATTTTATTAAGGAACTTAGCTTCAGTTCAAGAAATACTGGTTCATAAGGAATATAGTACTTCTCCAATGTAACACCATGCATGTGCATATGTACATGGGCTTCACACATACACACAAACACACACACACATACACAGACCTTAAGTCTTTCAAGCTACTTTGAAAAATTAACTTTTCTATTTGTATACTTAAGTTTTTCTAAAACTTTTAATTTAAAAAACTTATTCATTACACAAATGTCTAACACATATAAGCTCAAATTTTTATATTTGCCATATAATTCCCAATTCTATGAGATGATTAAGAGTTAAAAATGCATTTAATTAAAAGAAAATATGAATGATCTTCCCTACTGATTCTCAGTTTTATATCTTAACATGATGAATCAGCAAATGTATTCTTTTCTTATTCATATAAAATAATAACAATGGCTTGAAAAAAATTATACAATTTGTCACAGTCAACCTAATTGGGGATTTAACAAAGTAACTCCATTGTTCTCAAATTTTGATCAAGTTCTTTATTACTAAATTAAGTGAGCATATATGATAAGTTACAATATACAAGTATATCTTCTAGAAAATTACTAAAGCCTTAGTATATGCTTAAGTCCATATCTTTCTTAAAACTAATTGTACAGTGATTGATACATCAAAACATGCATCATCAGATAACTTTCCTGTGAAAGAAAAATAACCAGAGATAACACACAACAGAAACACTTATTTAGCTAAAATACCAAAGCAACAATACAAACAACAATCACTTCGTGCTTCCTAAAAACCTGTCAACGTAATATTTTAATCACTTAAAGTATTGTGTCCTTTTCTATAGCAAATCTATGTTCTTTTGTACACTTTCCTGTTTGGACTCAGAAATCTTTCGTCCTACAGTCTTTTAAGCCTTCATGAAACAATTGTTGGGAGTGTGGGTGGCTGTGCAGATTAATTTATACTTTCCAAGGAAAGGTATTTGATGAGTGAGCAAATAACTCCCACTTCAAATTAACCTCTTAGGATGGTATACTTTTATTTTTTACCTAAAGAACCTCTCCTATTACCTGAAAGAAATTAAATTCATAAACACGGCATTTTCCATTATTGGCTCTTACATCTTTGCAACTGTACATTTCTCAAAAGGTATGTTTAATTATCCATTCTCTGTGATCAGAAAACGGTTTATCTATATACCTAGTTAGATATAGAAACTATATGTACAATTTAAGACATATTTTCCTTAACAACTGTTTGTGACGATTATAATTTAAAAACTATTAGCCGAACTCCATAGCATCAGTACTTCTGAGTTTACCTAAGCGTTTCCTTCAATCTGCTTACTTTTATAACTCAACGTGGCTTCAACATCACACTGCTCTAAGAACATCATCTGCCCTACATAGTGGTTTGCTACAGCATTAGACTTGTAAGACCATTAATCACTTGAAAAAAATCAGAGAAGTCAACAAAGAAACAAAGATACTGTAAAAATGACCAGGTGACCGGAAAAGTACAAAAGAACACCCCTCTTATTGTTCAAACACCTGTATAGTAAATCCTATGTGACAACCCCGTTGTTCCATCAATAGGAATGCAAAGCAGAAAGGAAAAAGAGCTCTGTTTTTTACTTGGCTCAAAGAAATTCAAAACAACTTTAACCCGCACCTGTCAAAAGGTATTCATTCAGAAGGACCGAAATAGATGGAGGGGGGCCGAAAGGCTCACCTTCTCCAGTACCCTAGAGTGGATCTCCCGAAGAAAATACATTTCAATAGAAGCTCTAGGTGTCACCTTTGATCATTTACCTTCCTTGCCACTCCAGGACAGACCCCTGGCTCCCTATTCTCCAAGGTACCTTGCAGAAAGAAAAGGGAAAAAAGCGAACCTAAGTGTCACTTACCAGTTGCATGCCACAGATAAAGATAAGCGTGCACCTGCCACTGCAATAACCCATGGTTTCCGAGACCCCTGCCACGGCCAGCCTGTCCCACGTCGGCCACCGTCGAGGCCCCCACTTGATCCAATCAGAGAGCGAGGAAGGACGGGCAAACCTGCCCAGGGCTCCGGGGCTCGGGGCTGCTGCTGCTGCCAGTGTCCGGGCAAGTGACTGGCATTAGGACCTGCCTGCGCGGCGGAGGCGGCGGCGGCGGCGGTGGCGGTGGCAGCTCCAGCCGCGCCCGCCCGCCGCACATACCTTCACTCGCTCGGTGCACACGCCGCGCCCAGGGCAGCGCCCCCCGCCGAGTCGCGCCCAGGGCCCGCAGGGGCAGCCGCGGCAGCTCGGCAGCGCCGCCGCGCCCTGGGGCATCTGGCCCCAAGTTGAGCCCCCGCCGCTGCGAGCGCCGCCGCCCCACGCGCGCCCACCCGCGCGGCCGACGCCTAGACGCGCGCTCGCCCCGTGCTCCGAGCGTGCGGGGCTCCGGGGGCGGCTGCAGCGCGCGCGGGGCGCTGCCCGCCTCTCCTGCGCGAGCCGCGAGCGCCTGGCTTTGCGGCGCCCCACGCGCTCTGCGGGGGTCCCGCGCCCGGGGGCGTGGCGCTGACCGGGCGAGCTTGCCAGGGGGGCTTTCCAGGGGCTCCGTGGGCTCCGCGATGCGGCGCTGCTGGGCCTCCCCTCGGCCCTAAATCTCCCGATCCTGCAGCTCCCACTCTGGCCACCTGATCCCCGCCGCCTGCTGCCCAAACGTCAACTTCTTCCGCCCGAGAGAGCACTCGGCGGCGGAGTCTCTCTTTCTCCGGCGGGGCCGGGGTGGCACAAGGTGGTCGCTGGCAGAGAGCGGCGCCGACAGTCCCGGCCGGGAGGTCCGTGACTTACGGGCTCAAGTCTGTCCTACCCCGCAGTGGAGCTTGGCTTGGAGCACAGAAAGCGGGCAGGCGAGCCGCTTCTTAACGTGCGTGCTTGCGAGAGAAGAATGGGCAAGGTTAGGCTAGGGTGGGATCTTCTTTTGATCATGGGTAAGCAGGGATCTGGTGATGATCACGGGTAAGCAGAAATCTAGTGATGATCGTGGGACGCTCCTGTCATCTCCACGACAAGGACTCTGCGACAACCCCTGCAACTCCCTTGCCATCCCAGCACAGGGTCCTGCCGAGCTGGAAGGAGCGGGGCTGGGAGAGTTACCAAAGCAACCCTGGCTCTAGCGAAGGACAACCGAGTTGCTTTTTTTCTTTTTGAGTTGCTGCCGAATCTTGGACCAAAGCGAGTTGCCATCAATGAGTTGCCACGGCTCCAAATTGTGGTTGTCACTCAAGACATAAAGCTCTCCGAATCAGTTTAAACATTTCATTATTTCAGCCTCACTGACCCCCCCCCCCTCTCTGAGCTGGGTGTGGATTATTGGAGATGGACACTATCCTAACCCCAACGCCAGCTCTGGAGCGCTGGCTTCATACTCTGTAACCAGGAGAGAAAGCGCTGCAGAGCCCTCTGCTGCCACCTGCGGGCACAGAGCTGGCGGTCTGAGCTGGCTGGCTCAGGTGGCAGCCTTAAGGGCGGATATTGCGGTGCCAACAGTTCGGTTTCCTTGACAGCTTTGGGCAGATCATGAAAGCTATTGCAGACTCTCTCTGGAAATGAATACGTTATGTCAAGATGGACCTGGTCATTTAGAGCAGCGTCCTTTAAGTGGACTGTGCCAATTAGCAGGTGAAGAATGGTCAAAAACCACTGATCTGGTTATAACTGGTAGTCAGGGACCTATGCAGAACAGGTACTGGTCCTCTGGCGTAAAGATTCAAGAAATACTGATTTAGAGTTCATACTTAAGAGAACAGCGAACATCTTCCCACACACATTTTTAAGACTAATTTTAATAAGAAAGCCAAGTGCAAATGAAGAACTTACCAAAAAGATGCATTTTGTGTAGAATAAATGTGTGCTGGGAAACCAAAAGAAAAAAACTTCGCATGATTGCTTTCTTGGAATAAATATTATGATGCATCAGAATGAATAATTATAAAAAAATGAGCATGTCTCCAGAAGCCTTGCACTAAATATTCAGAAGTGATTTGTCATTTGCAAAGAACCATAAAAATGATTTGATTTGTTACATTTATAGAATGTACGTGGTTTTTAGTATAATGAAAATATCTGCTTTTATTTATTTTTTTTTTTTTGGTTTTGGGGCCACACCCAGTGACGCTCAGGGGATACTCCTGGCTATGCGCTCAGAAGTCGCTCCTGGCCTGGGGGACCATATGGGAGCCGGGGGATCGAACCGTGGTCAGTCCAAAGCTAGCGCAGGCAAGGCAGGCACCTTACCTTCAGCGCCACCGCCCGGCCCCCAGAATATCTGCTTTTAATAGCACCATTTGCAAATGAATTTTTCTTTAAAAAAAAAAAAAACTTTTCAACGTTTAATGAAATTTAACAAAACCTAAGGTCTTTACTTAACCACTGCATGGTCTAGCAGGTAATATCTGTTCCATAGATGTTGGTGAAACTAAACAAAAAGGTATCACGTGAATAACTGTTTCTGTTAGTTGATATTATTCTAGTTTTATACACTACCTAGTTGTCCAATGACGACCTCAATGCAAATATTTAATATTGCCAAGCTAAATAAAAGCTACCAATGCAGAATATGGACAAAGCTGCTGGTTTATGAAAAGTTTTATATTTTCTTTCTAACTGATGGCAACAACCATTCATTTATGTGGTTCTATACTCTCCTCTGATGATTTCTTTGTAACTAGCAACTATTTGGACTTCACTCTACAAGGGAAGGAAAAGAACAACACTTTCTACTGACTCTCAGTACTCACCTTTAGTCAAGTTATATACTCCTTCCAATAGAACTGTCTTTCTGCAAGCCAATGAGACTTTTTTTTTTAGCTACAGTATCTTGGCTCTGTTAGATTTTTGTTATGAAAACAACATGACCATCTAGTTATTGGTGTGATAGCGAAATATCCAAACTTCTTACCTTGTTGTGCAAGTTCTGAGGCATGCTCTTCTAAGCCAATGGTTTTCAACTGCCTGTCAGAAGACTAAATCAGGTGTAAAATGATTGAAAGTTAATGCAGAGCCTTCACAATAATATTTCCATTATAATTGAAATCTAATAGTCTGACATAGTAACCCTCTCATTTATGTCCTCTAGCTTGGTTTATTTTTCTTCTTTTTTTTGGGGGGTGGCACACTGGTGACGCTCAGGAATTACTCCTGGCTATGCGCTCAAAAATCGCTCCTGGCTTGGGAACCATATGGGAGGCTGGAAATCGTACGTCCTGGATCAACCTTGTACAAGGCAAACACCCTAACACTGCACTATTGTTCTGGCACCTCTTTTTTTTTTTTTTTTGATTCATTTCTCCACCATGGCTTCAGATTGTCTAGAAAATAAACATTTCATTCAAATGCTTGTGCTGAGACTGTTTCTAGAGAAAACCAGCAGAAGACAGTCTGCAAAGGATTTTTATGCCTTATCTGTAATCATAAACACAGGGTTGTTCTCAGAAAAATAAGCTAGAAACAGTTTTAGTTTTGCATATTTACTGTGTGTATCCAGTACTTTCACACACTACAGTAAAATCACTCATACATTATTCACAAAAATGAAAAGTTTAGTGCAATACTAATTTTAATTCTTCAAAAACTAAGACTTAGAGTAGACAAGTATATTATCAGAGGCAAATATGTAGTCTGAGCATAATTAACTTGTAAACATTCTCTCCTTTTTTTTCTTTTTTTTATTCTCTTTCTGGTTTTTTGGGTCACACCCAGTGGTACTCAGGGCTTGCTTCTGGTTCTGCGCTTGAGGATCTCACCTCGTGGATTCGGGGAATCATGTGGGATGCTGGGATTAGAGCCACGGTTCTTCTGCATGCAAGATGGGTGCCCTAACTCCATGCTATCTCTCTGGCCCCTGTAGCCTGACATTCTTACCCCAAATGCACCAGTAATATAATACGGCACCATTTCTTTTTTGCAAAGGCATAATAAAAAAAAAGTGGGGGGGATTTTATGTATGGAACAAGCTCTTATCTACTAGAGATAAGAACCTATACCTTTATAATACAAGGGTGCCTCCCACCCTGAACATGTGTCTTGTGGACCTAATGTAGATGCCCTGCAATCTAGCAAAGCCCTTTCAATCCTGAGACCTAGACTTCTGACAAAGAACCAACATCACTCCCCACAACAGCACCAGGAACCAAACTCCCCCTGGGAAATTTCCAATTCTTCTCTAGCACCAACTTATGGCAGTTTTTATATGACATTCTCACAAAAAGGGAATGGCAATAACTTGATCCAGAAGCAGAACATCCCAATGGTAAGATGAAATTAGAAGACAAGTCACCCATTGACCTTTGCAAAAACCAAGATTACCAACTACTGAAGACTGACATTGACAGCCAAGACTGGGCAGTACTTACCCTGGGGCTAATTAAAAAGACCCTAACCAAGGCATCAGCCTAGGATCTGTACAAACACCATGATCTTCAACCCCAGAGATCTGACTGTGACAACTATGATGGAATAGAACTTCCGGCATATGATTCTGTCCCAGAATCATAATTTAAAACTCTAATCCAGGCTTTGCCCTGGGATCTGAGCAAAAACTGAGACCACCAATTCTAAAAGTCTGAATACAACAGTGATGGAACAGAACTTCTAGAACTATAAAGAAAGACTATTCCTAGATTTCGTCCTATGACCTGCGTAAATACCAAGAAATAAAATTAGAGAGGTCTGTTTATATCATCCACAACTGAGTAAAAAGATGTCTGGCACAGTAAAAAGACCTTGAGGGAGAGAAAAGGAGCATATACGGAGTCTGTAGTGGTTCCCATGACAGTACGTTTCAAAGGTGAAGAAACCCGAAATCTCTTAGGCCAAGGGAATTCCCTTTACAATTTCCCCAATACTTACTATGACTTTGCTAGAAGAAGAAGGAGGAGAAGGAGGAGGAGGAGAAGGAGGAGGAGGAGGAGGAGGAGGAAGAAGAGGAGGAGGAGGAGGACAAACTTTTTTATGTAGTTGCTGGTTGGGCATTTTTTTTTTTTTTGGTTTTTGGGGCACACCCGGCAGTGCTCAGAGGTTACTCCTGGCTCCATGATCAGAAATTGCTCCTGTCAGGCACGGGGGACCATATAGGGCACCGGGATTCGAACTAATGACCTTTTGCATGAAAGGCAAACGCCTTACCTCCATGCTATCTCCCGGGCCCCATGGGCCTTTTATTATTATATTTTTGGTCGTTTTTGTAGTAGCCAGCTACTTTTTGTTGGTCTGTATTGGTTTTTTGTTTGTGTTTTTTGTATATTTGTCATTGCTTGGTTGTTGTTGTTTTTTTGTCTTGTTACCTTTTTCCTCTTTTTTCCTTCTTACTTCTAAATTGATACAACAACTAGAAGGACACCTCCTAGTTATTTTTTTTCTTTCCTTCTTTTCCATTTTTTTCTATGTCTCCAGCAGAACCACATTGAGTTAATCATCTTGTTCAGCCTCATAAACAGAGGTGGGAGAAATGAATGGTACCAAGTCCAGACACCGGCATTAACATTTAGTGGAAATAAAAAATGATCAGACCTGAATATCAAACCCAAAGTCAATGACAATGACAATACCTAATCCACAACAAGCTCTACAAGTGGAGACCAGTTACACTAGTATTCTGGGGGTAAAGGAGGAAGATGTGGGATGCATACTGGGAACAGAGGTGGAGGGAGGACATCACTGGTGGTGGAAATGCCCTTGATATTGATACTATGAACTTAGAATATTATTGTGAAATATTTGTAATTCACTTTGGCCACAATAAAAATTAATTAAAAATAAAACACACCATTAATTAAAAATAATAAAAATCAGGACGCATGTGTAAAAAAAAGTACATCTGCAGGACATTATTTTCTAACCCCTATACTGTATATTCTAAATGATATTATACTATGCTTCCCCATGATTCTTTTGGAATTCCATTTATAATTGATAAGGTTTTTGTTTGGGTCATACCTGAATATATTCAGGGCATATTCCTGACTCTCTGCTCAGGAATCATGCACGGCAATATTCATGGGGTGCTCTGTGGTGCTGAGATTCATAATTGACTGTGTTCAAGACAAGCAACAACTTCCCTCTAGAACTGGTAAAATTAAAATATTTAGAATGTTTAAAATTCTGAATATGTAGATGAAGAGAGGAAGGGAGGAATGGAGGAAGGATGGGAGGGAGGGTAAGAAATGTGTTTGCAAGAGGAGCAGGTGGAAGGAGAAAATTCAAGGGAGGAGAGTCAGGAAAGAAACAGGGAAAGCTAGAAATGTACACTAATGAAGAGATGGGTGTTTGACATTGTATGACTTTAACACAATCATGAAATTTCGCAACTGTATATTTCACAGTGTTTCAATTAAAAATGTACTTTTAAAAGTGTGCGTGTTGTGCATGTATGGAAAATATCTACTATAACTAACATAGCTAGACAGGAATTCTAACTTACAGCACTATATAATAATTTTATATTATTTATTTATTTTGGTTTTTGTGCCACACCCAGTGACACTTAGGGGCCACTCCTGGTTATGACCTCAGAAATTACTCCTGACATGGGGCAGGATGGGATGGTGGGGGATCAAACCGTGGTCTGTCCTAGGCTAATGGGGCAAGGCAGAAGTCTTACCACTTGAAAACTCTCAAGCAGTGCTAGGTGCTTTGGGGAACCCTGAGCACCACTTGTAACCCCTGATACCTCCAAGCTTTACTAAATCCAAGTGCTCAGACTGAACCACCAGTCCAGTTGGACAAATATTATCAGAAGTGTGAGTTGCCCTGGAATGATTCCTAAGCAAAGAGCCAGGAGTAGTCCTGATCTTAGCTGGGTATGACTCCCTAAAAATTAGATTACATAAACAAGCAAAAAATTTTTTTCAGGTGTGGACACTGGCTCCCCTCATGAGAGACTCCCTACTCTCAAAATGAAAAATAAATTGCTTCCAATATTCAGCATGATTCATTTAGAATACGTGTAGTCACATTTTGCCTATGTTGTGATTTCGTTATGATCAATATCTAGAAGTAACTCAAAAAATAGTATGATGTATATAATAAATATAAATATTTCTCAGATGAAAATATGGGTGACACTTTAAATGTGCCTCCCTATATCACTAATATGTAGTATTACAATTTTTAAACTCTTACCGTGGGGAGATAAGTCAACATGCTGAAGTTTAAGCTTTGAAATCAGCTATGTTAACCACTATATTATGAACAGGTTGGCTGGAGAATACACCTTACATACAGGTAGCCTGAGTTTGATATGGGTACTACATATAGTTCCCATATCATAGGTACATACTTAGAAAAGCCAAGATGTTATTTTAGTGGAAGTAGGGGAGAGTCTAAAAAGCACCATAAAAAAAGGAAAATTATCATGTGCCATAGATCAGTAGAGATGATGACTTCTGTAGCGAATATGACAATGGAAAGTTACTACCATCTGGATATATCTAAAACCAGCTAGTTCAAGTCTCTTAGGAAAAAAAAAGCATGGATTCAGACTTAATAAGTAGGTCACTTAGGCTGCAATACAATGTACCTGGAGAAGGGAAGAGGGCAATACTGTTGGAATGGCATGTCTGAATGTCAATCTAGAAAGTTTGGACTTTATTGAGTAGGCATTAAGGAGTCATTATTATTTGAGCAGAAAATGACAAGAACTTTGCCCCAGGAAGATTCAGCTAGCAGCTGCAACATATAATGGATAGGACAGCAAGTGTAGATGTAAAAAAGCACAAAATCTTTGAGCCAGAAAGTATTACTATATGACACATTGGGATGTTTTAGTATAGAGAGAACATACTTGGAAATTATTATAAAATTAATGTAATTGATGAAATGAATTTTTACCCTTCATTTTTTCAGTATAAATCTATTTTGTATTTAATATTTTTACATTGTCTAGCAAATATTTTACTATTTGAATTCTAAGAAAAATAATTATAATTTTCACTAGCTATAGTCACAGATAAATCAATATATTAAGCTACAGATACTTTGTTAATTTCACTGTAAATAATATGTGGTACACATAATTTTTTTCAGTATTTAATTGTATCTAAGCTTAAATAATTAGGATATTTTAAAAACTTAAGTATATGTTAACTAATTTTTGTTTTAATAAACTTTTATGATTTTGATTAAATTATAGAAAGTTAATATTAAAATAAATTAAACATGACTTTATACTACTATTAAAATTAATTAAATATAGGAATTTCATTTACTATAAAAATACACTAGTTTGCAATTAAATTTTCATGTTGTTATTGTCAAATATTCTTTGGTCTTGAGTACAAAAGTTAATTCTATGCTTTCCACTCTATTACTTTTGGTCTAGTGTCTACTGGATTTAGAAGTTCGAACATATTTGACTCTAGGCTTACTCCTTGTTCTGTGCTCTGGGATCTCTCCATTGGTCCTCATGGAGCCATTTGAAGTGGCAGAGACTTATCTGAGGTCAAGCATGTGCAAAGCAAGCATCTTACACTTATACCATCTCTGCAGATGACTAATATCTCTGTTTATAAATGCCAGGTGTATACTGCCCTTATTAGTATAGCTATGCTGTATAGTTTGATCAGGAAGTATAATACTTCCAGCTTTGTTCTTTATCATGATTGTTTTGGCTAAAGTTGGTAGAAGTGATGCCTCTCAACTTTCTTTCATTAAGAGTTGGTTTAGCAATTCCTAGGCATTTGTTCTTCTAATCTAAATGAATTGCAGAAGTGTTTCATCCACTTCTTTGAAGAATATCTTAGTTCTGTAGAGGGATTGCATTAAACCTGTGCAATACTTTGGGGAGCATTGCCATTTTAATGATGTTGATCCATAAGCAGATTATATGACTCCATTTTCTTGTTTCCTCTTTTACTTCTTGAAGCAGTGTTTTGTAGGGTTTTTCTTTTTTTTCTGTAAGTCCTTTACTTTGTCCGTTGACACCAAGGTATCCAAGTTTCTATTTTACTATTGTGAATCAGGTTGTTTTTTAATGTCTAATTTTTCTTTATCATTATGTGTATATAAGAAGACTATTGATTTTTGTGTATTAATTTTGTAGCTTGTCATGTTGGCATACAAATCTATTTTTTTCTAAAAGCTTTTCATAAGACTTTATGGTTTACTCTTTCTTCTTTCTTTCATTCTTTCTTTCTTCCTTCCTTCCCTCCTTCTTTCTTTCTTTCTCTTTCTTTCTTCTTTCATTCTTTCTTCCTTCCTTTCTTTCTCTTTCTTTCTCTCCCTCTTTCTTTCTCTCTTTCTTCATTCTTTCTTTCTTTCTCTCTCTTCTTTCTTTCACTCTTTCTTTCTTTCTTTCTTTCTCTCTTCTTTCTTTCTTTCTTTCTTTCTTTCTTTCTTTTTTCTTTCTTTCTTTCTTTTCTTCTTTTGGGGGGGTACACCCAGTGATACTCAGGGGCTACTCCTGGGTATGCGCTCAGAAATCACTCCTGGCTTGAGACACCATATGGGATGCCAGGGGATCGAACCACAGTCCATCCTAAGGTAGGTCACGCAAGGCAGATGCCTTATGGCTTGCAACACCACTCTGACCCTGACTTTTTGGTTTTCTAAATATAGTATCATGTCATCTGAGAACAGTGAGAGCTTGACTTTTTCTTTTACTTTCTAGATGCCTTTGATATGATTTTCTTGCCTAATTGCTATGACAAGTACTTCCAGTACTATGTTTAATAGGAGTAATGAGATGGGACAACTTTATCTTGTGCCAGATTTTAAAGGATAGGCTTTCAGTTTTTTCCCATTGAATATAATATTTGTCATGGACTTGAGGAAAATGGCCTTGGCTATATTGAGTAAAAGTTACTTCCATTCCATTGTGTTGTGTTTTTATAATGAACTGGTGTAGGACCTCATCAAATGTTTCTCTACATCTATTGATATGATCATATGGTTTTTATTTCTCCTTTTGATATGTGTAATACATTAATTGACCTGTGTATGTTAAACCATTCTTGCATGCTTGTGATGCAGTTCTACTTGTTCAAGGTGTTTGATCTTCTTGATGAGTCAATGGATCCTATTTAATAGTATTTTGTTGAATATCTTTGCATCTCTGTTCATTAAGAATATTGGTCTGGGGCCGGGCGATGGCGCTGGAGGTAAGGTGCCTATCTTGCCTGCGCTAGCCTAGGACGGACCGCGGTTCGAATCCCCGGTTTCCCATATGGTCCTCCAAGCCAGGAGCGACTTCTGAGCACATAGCCAGGAGTAACCCCTGAGCGTCACTGGGTGTGGCCCAAAAACCAAAAAAAAAAAAAAGAAAGAATATTGGTCTGTAATTTTCATTTGTTGTGGCATCTCTGCTTTTGGTATACAGGTGATATTAGCTCCATAAAAACTATTTGGGACTGTTTCTGTTTCTACAATTTCCCAGAAAAACCTTAAAAGGATTGGTAGTAGGTCCGCTTGAAAGTTTTGAAAGAATCGCTAGTGAATCCATCTGGGTCTGAACTTTTGTTTTTGGAAGATATTTTTTGTTTTTCTCTTTAAAAATGATTTATTATTATTAATTTTATTTTATTGAAACTGTTGTTATCTACAAAGTCCATTTTTGTGTATTTATTTTCCATCATCAGATCTTTTAATTTAAGGCTCTTTTCCAGCCTCTTCTGTTGTATGGAGTTGTTATGCTTCTTATCTTACAGGTCACTGATTCAGTCTTCCAGCAGCTGTTATTCTGTTGGTGGGGCTTTTCCAGGGGTTTTGTATTTTGGCTCCCAAGAATTTTAGCTCTGATATTTTGGTTTGAAATTTTCTTATTTCTAATTTTATGTCCTATTGATTCTTATTTCTGTTTCATTTGGCAAGCTTCATACATGGTTCCTTGAACATTCTCCATATTTCCTCTCTTATGTCTTTTCTGAGAGGCTATGTAGGTAGCTGGTACTTACTGGACCTTCAGATCCATCATCTTCATTGTCTAAGCATGGTGGTGTTCTGCAATGCTTTCCCTTAGTGTCCTTGTGATGTAGGTTTATTTTATACATATTATGTTGATGTACATGTTTTAGGGTATAAGCACATCCATGGAGCAAAGCAGAGTGGCTGTGCTCCTCTACTATTGCATCACTGGACAGGAGAAACCTTTATTTCGCATTTTTGAATCAGTCACATTTTTCAATATAGTTTTTTTTGTTTTGTTTTGGAGCCACACTTGGTGATGCTCAAGGGTTACTTTTGGCTATGCGTTCAAAATCACTCCTCGATTGGGGAACCATATGGGACACCAGGGATCAAACCAAGGTCCTTCCTGGGTCAGCCACATGCAAGGCAAACATCCCACCTCAGAGCTATCACTCCAGTCCCTCTTCAATATAGTTTTAACTTCTTTTCATCTAAATACATTTAGTCTTAACCACATCCTGAACTTAATACTTAGTAATTTAGTCAAGTACATTTTCACTTCTCATAATTGTGTCTGACTTGAATTTCAGTATCTCTCTATATGGGTAAATGAAAACTTAAAGACACTAAGCAATTTATAAAAGTTCAAGGAATCAGAAGAGGATTCCAAATTTAATTATTTTATTCTAGCACAGAACTTCCAAGAGACTATGCAGATGCCATTGTATAACATTATAAGTTATGGGGCTATGGAGTAAGGCAGTCCTACGGTAGATAGTTGCTTTGCTATTTATAAACTAATAGAATATATGCAACTTATTTAATTACTCTAGTACTGTGTAACTTTCTATATAATATGGCAATGATAAGAATAAAACTTACATCATAAAATATTTTAATAAAGGGCAGTTATGTAAATATTCTAATATTATAGGATTATAATCATTTGCTAGTATATAATATAAGTAGTATATTTATATGATATATAAATATATAATTTATATAATATATATAATATTATATAATAGTTAATATGTATAATAGTATATAATATTAGCTAGTATATAATATAAAAATTGAATAGAACATATTTCTCTTATAGCTTTTCAAGTCCACTAATTTTCTTACCCTCACTCTTTGCATTCTAATTCAAACACATTGTCAATTTACCATTACCAGCACTTAAATAAATTTAATTAAATTAAACAATTATATGCAAGATAATATTTAAGATATATAAAACCAGAACCAAATTTTAACTTATAAATATATGATTCCTTTTTCCTTTTTCATTTTACCCTTGTTGGTGCATACCCAGCGGTGCTTGGATTTCACTCCTGTTTAGGAATAACTCCTACCAGTGCTCAAAGGAGCATGATTGGCAAAAGAAATTGAACCAATTTGAGATGAACAAGGCAAGTGCCTTGCCTACTGCTTAATTTCCACATTCAAAAAAGTATAACATCTGCCTGAGTCCCATCTAACTGATATTTCTGTCCTTTTCTCAAAACAGTATAAGCATTTTGGAACAGAATAGTTAATATAGACAAATAAGCACAACTGCACAACTAAATCTCCTATAAAGAATGTAGTATTTCTCATAAATTGGAGGTCAGATGCATGTCAGCACCTCCAATATATTGTGAACTGAAAAACACACAAGTGGCATTCTTCTAAACAAGCACCAGGATCTTTTCTGGTACAATTTGCACTGTCAGCAACAATTGACCTCAACCGCCGTCTGAGTCTCCACACAGACATTGCATTGTGCATGCTTCTACTACTTTAGTGCCTAAGATTAGATACAGAAGAAAAAAGATAGGTTTAAGAAGAGAAGTCAGCACATACATCACTTAAACATCTTTATTGGAATGTAGTTCCCTCAGAGAGTAAATACAAAGACAATTGTATTATATAAGTAGCCACATAAAATCATTGGAATTTTAATAATTGTGGTTATTCTTAAAGTCTGTAACACCAAGAGTTAGGTGAATTAAATATTCAAACAATTTGTCTAGCATTCTTTTCATGATCTATTAACAAGACTTTATTTACCCAGGTGTCTAAATTCAATAGGATTGGCAACTTTAATAACCCCCATCCACTCACCCTATTAGCAGGATTTGGTTACAGAGAATGAGACAAGCAAACACACATGGATTGTTCAAGCTTGAAGTCATCTGGATAGCCTGTCTCACATGTAGGCCATTTATTATGGGCCATTGTATGTAGGTTTACCCCCAACTCCCATGAACTTTGAACAGGTGAGCCATTGTTGATAGTGATAGTAAGGATAACTAGTTAGCACATCGACCTTGTAAAGGTATATGAAGATGAGAGCTGCGGTATTTTACATGGTTATCAGAAGTCATGCTTAAAATATAAAGTCCTGACAGTTTCCGGTTCTATTTTTGCCAATTCAGTCCCTAGTCTAAAAGACCCTGACATTCTGATTCTTTAATTGCCTAGAGCATTTTTACAGCCAGCAGAAAATTGCTGTCTGTTCTATTCTTTGCAGTGATATGATTCTTACCAGGGTGTGTTTTTGCATACACTTTGTCTTCTAATACCTAAATTATCTTTACCGAGGGACAAATTCCATCCTTGGGTTCTATATTTTTTTATTAGGGAAATGTACAGCAAGGGTGGGCATTGCCTAACACACTCATTCATTAAACTCACACACACACATACACACACATACACACTCTCTCTTTTTCTCTCTCTCTCTCAAAGTTTTTTTAATATGAGAGTGAGCTTTTTTATCTTAGTATAAAATTGGAAATGCTATGGTTTATATCTTTTACTTTCATCCTAACAAAAAGTATACTAAAAAGTAAATACTGAGAAATGGGGACAGCTAGATAAATCAGGAATATATACTTCAAAAGTAGAAGTCCCAGATATGAATACTAGTACTTCATGGTAAACAAGTACTGAGCTGAGTAGACCCTGAGTACCACTCAGTGAGAGTGAAAGTGTGTGCGTGTGTCTGTGTGTGAGAAAGAGAGAGAGCAGTTAAATGTTGATCATAATCTATTAATCTAAGAAATAGATTAACTTTAAATGTGATATATTCTAGACTGCATGAGTGATGCTGCCTCACTACTCTTGATGTGTCTGAAAATTAGCAAGAACTCAATGATTATACCACTGATGTCTAATTCAATCTTCCCTTGTACTTTCTACAGGAGAGATGGAAGACTTATTCTGAGTGACAAACTTAGAAGATAAGAAACTATTAAATTGTCTATAACTTTAAGTAACCAACATGGCCATATTCACCATGCCTTATGTATTTTATAGTATGCTTTGTATTAGGAATCAGGGACAGTGAAGAGGGGAGGGAAGGTGGATGTGCTCTGACTATTCAATTTTGCCTAAAGTTCTTTGAGTTAGTTTTATTGTTAGGATTCTTATGTTCCTGTAGATAGTTTCTTCAAACTCATCTTTCTCAAAAATAAATGTGTTGTCTTATTTCTTTTTTGTTTGTTTGTTTGTTTGTTTGTTTTTTGGGTTTTTTTTTGGGCCACTCCCGGTGACGCTCAGGGGTTACTCCTGGCTATTCGCTCAGAAGTCGCTCTTGACAGGCACGGGGTGGGTGTGGGGGGGACCATATAGGGAACCGGGGGATCGAACCGCGGTCTGTCCTAGGTTAGCGCAGGCACCTTATCTCCAGCGCCACGACCTGGCCCCAGTGTTGTCTTATTTCAATATTTTTGTTAACAATATTTATTAGTCCTACATCAAAAACAATTATGATTCACTTGTTTATTTCTTCAGGATTATTTTCTTTGGGGGTCACACCCGGCAGTGCTCAGGGGTTACTCCTGGCTCCATACTCAGAAATTGCCCTTGGCAGGCGCGGGGGGACCACGTGGGGCATCGGGATTCGAACCGATGACCTTTTGCATGAAAGGCAAACGCCCTACCTCCATGCTATCTCCGGGGCCCCAGGATTATTCTTATATTTTATTATTTCCATTATTTTTCAAAGTTTGGCGAATGCAAATATATTTATTATATAATCTTGAAGATTATTCTTCGGGAATAATAATCATAGGAAACTGAGCAGAAAACAAAGAAAGCTACCCAAGATGATTTTTTGTTTTGAGGCCACTCCAAATGATGCCAAGTGACTATTCCTGACTGCTCAGTAATCATTCCTGCTAGTGATCAGGAGACCATGAGATATACAAAACCAGAGCACTCCTGTACAGAGCATACGCTTACCCCAATGAGGTTTTTTGGGGGGAATCCCAATACAATTTTCTGAGATTTCATTATGTATCAGGAATATTCGGGATGTTGATAATATAGTTATGGAAAAGACAAATTGTTGGCTTTATGGTATCGATTTTTTACAATGAAAAAAAACAATAAACTTTATATATATCCAGTTTTGAAGATAGTAGTGATAAAAATTACATAGTAAAATGATAAATGTTTTACATCTGATGAGCCAATCCTTTAGGTAGTATGGTTTAGAAATGATTCTTTAGGAAATATAATTCTTTAGGAAATATAATTGGAGGTAAGGCATTTGCCTTTCATTCAGAAAATCATCTGTTCGAATCCCCGCGTCCCATATGGTCCCCTGTGCAAGCCAGGAGCAATTTCTGTGCATGGAGCCAGGAGTAACCCCTGAGCACTACCGGGTGAGACCCAAAAACCAAAAACAACAACAACAACAACAACAACAACAAAACAAAGTAAAATAAAGTAGAAGGTAGTGAATCTAAACAGGTAGGTCTAGGTGATCAAAGGAAGAAAATGTGAAGATTCTTTTGAAATGATAAAAATAAATTAGAGTGTTTACAATAGGGAATGTTTTTGACCTGAATTAAGATAACATTCAATCCTAGATTTTTCACTTTGAATGCTTGAGTTGAAAGGATTACAGAGAGAATAGACTAGAACTCAATTCAAGTGGTTCAGGCATGAAATAATTGATAGAAGTATTTTTTGTAGCAGGACAGGAGTGATTAGACTTGAGCCAATTGTGCTTATTTACAATTAGATTCTGGTTGTGAATAGAAGTGAAACCTAAAGCTTAAGGAAATCTCCAAAGATTTATCCTGAACTGCTGA
>PVKC010002061.1:0-45805 GCA_004027635.1 Crocidura indochinensis | reverse complement strand
TTTTCTTTTTTTAATTTTTATTGTGGTCAACGTGAATTACACATAGTGACAATAAATGAGGGGCATTCCCACCCCCCTACTGTTGTCCTCCCTCCACCCCTGTTCCCAAAATGCATCCCATATCTCCCTCCTTACCCCCATAGTGCTAGTGTAACTGTTCCCCAGTTGTACAGCTTGTTGTACATTGGGTATCAATTCTTTTTTTTTTTTGGGGGGGGGGGTTGGGCCACTCCCAGTGACGCTCAGGGATTACTCCTGGCTATGTGCTCAGAAGTCGCTCCTGGCTTGGGGACCATATGGGAAACTAACTGGGGTATCGAACCGCGGTCCGTCCTAGGCTAGCACAGGCAAGGCAGGTACCTTACCTCCAGCGCCACCACCCGGCCCCGGGTATCAATTCTGTTGTCGTTGACTATGGGTTTGGTGTTCAAGTCCAATGATTTTTATTTCCACTAAATATTCATTCAACTGACTGTTCTTGGTACTATTCACTTTCCTCCTCAAATTGTGAGGCTGAACAAGATTTATTTTTATCTTTTACATAGAGGTTCCCACCTTTTTCACAGAACCTTGGGACATGAATTATATTGTTTTACCTCATATTTCTGCATCTTTCTACAAAATGAGAAATAAAAGAGGATAGGCCCAGAGTCCAAGTGATCTCAGGTGCATCAGTGGAGAAAAAAATCCATAAATAAATACTCAAGCCAAACTCAATGATAATAGAATCAAGAGATCAAAACTCTATCAATCTAAACTTAAAGTGGACCTGTTACATGGGTAGGCTAGGGGGCTAAGAGTGGAGGTAAGGGATATATGCTGGAAACTTTGGTGGAGGGAGATCAACACTGGTGGTGGGAATTGCCTTAAATCACTTTCACTATAGGCCTGAAATCCGACTATGAAGGATTTGTAATTCATAATGGTCTCAATAAAAAATTAAAAAAAAAGATATATGTGGGGCTGGAGAGATAGCATGGAGGTAGGGCACTTGCCTTGTGTGCAGAAGGATGGTAGTTAGAATCCCAGCATCCCATATGGTCCCACCAGCCTGCTAGGAGTGGTTTCTGAGCACAGAGTCAGTAGGAACCACTGAGCACCGCCAGTTGTAACCCCAAAACCAAAATAAATGAATAAATAAATAAAAGATAAAAAGATATATGTGCATATCTAAATGCGTAGCGCCAACATGGGACCCAAACTAAAATTATTAAACCTTAAATTGTGCCTGTTTAAGAAGTGGTCTGGGGGAATGGAGAAGGAAACAGAAGGCATTACCACATTTACCTCTGAGCCACATTCCTGACCCCTTGAAAAAAGAAGTTTTTTGAAAGGCAGAGCATCTCTTAAAAAGAAAAGTATATTGTACTTACCAGTATGAGAATCAGAGTTCCTTTTAAATAAATTTAGGTTCTTTTATAGAAGGTCCACAATGAACGCTCTTTATGTCAAATTCTATTAAATGCCATAGGCTCTAAGCACAATTATCAAATTTCTAAAAAGTTTTCTTCTTTCGACCTATTTCTCAAACACACTAATATCCATACAATAGCAGCAAACTAATGTATAATAATTCTGATTCATTTAAAAATTGTCAGTGAAGACTTCTTTAGAGAATTTCCTTTCCAGCAATTACCAAAACTCTTATTTTTTTAATCAAAACAAAGGTTTAGAATTCCAAATCAGTAACAATGTGTGTTTAGACTGAAAAATTATAAGACATTTCAAACTAAATATTTCAGAATCAATTTCTTTCATGTTTACTCATCAATTCTTTAGTTCCAGGCTCCGTGTTTTCTCTGGAAGACTGACAATTTTGCCTTTGGTATTGAATGACACAGGATCAGACTGCCAAAGGGAGAATCTGTTGATGTGTGCCTGTCATATGTCATAGCAGTTCTGAGACCTCCAGAACTGCATCCTGTGGGTTCTTGTTAAGGGGAGAAGGACATTCTCACCATGTGCCTACACCAGAAATGGCCATTCCATATGAATCAACATACCGCTGAGACTTGTGTCAGGGAAGACTGGATGTTTTTATTTCTTTACAAGAAACACCAACGCTTTAACAGATGGAACAGGATGTTTTCAGTTGGTTTGGTTTTTTTTTTTTTTCTTTTCACTGGTATGCTGTATGCTGTAGATACATCAGGAAACACTTTAAGGGAATTTATCTGTTTTATTTTATGACTTACTGCTGATATTCCTCATCAGGCTAGAAGCAAACCGAAAGAATGTTTTGTTATATTTTACGTAATCGTAGGAACTAAAAATTATTTAAATCCTCAAAAATAACAAAGAGTAACACAATCTTTTTTCCTCAACTTCAAAATTCTTTCATATATATTTTATTTAATGGTTTTACATCCTATGAATTACAAATAATGAGAATACTACAGATTAAGATTAATAAATTCAAAATAATTCAATAAGGGAATTCTACGGACACCACTCTAATAAAAGTTTAGTACTGAAGTAAAAATAAAAACTTTGTAATATGTACAATAGAAAGCAATGTGCAAAAGCTATTCCTATGTCTAAAATAGGATTCTTTCTCCTTGAAGAAAAAGTTTACAAAGCTAGATTAAAAACCAGTACTTCAGTACTTATGTATGTATATGGACAATTTAATATTTTTTTCAAAATTTGGAACAACTAATAGTAGTTCATTTTATCACACTATGTATCCATGGTGTGAAAAGAGGAAATTAATTAGCTACTATTTTACTATGATCATTTGTTTTTTTGTTAAATACAAATGTTGAAAAACTATACACAAACACACACATATATAGTATATATATGCATATATACTATATATATATGTATGTATATATATATACATATATATACTACACACAAACACACAGGAGCAGAGAGAGGCAAATTTTATTTTCATGATCCTTACTTCTGGCAGAGAGACTACTTAGTAACTAAATAGCCATACTTTGCAAAGTAAATCACTTCTTTAAACTTTCTAGTAAATGAAACAAAATATCCTGCAAAAAAAAACATTATAAACACTTCGTACCTATTTTAAAGAAATTTCTAGTCAGTATTTTCTCAATTCCCTTTATATCTATAAGGTACTCTAAAGGGGCATAAAATAAAAGAATAAGCATTTCTTTATCACATATAGTATTATCCCTACACTTAAAAACTTTCTCTGTTGAGTTCAGGTAAAATGAATTGAATGATGCAACCATGATCATGGTAAACTAGGCAATACAAATTGACTTGTTGGACTTGAAATTTCACACTCTGAAAGAAAACCCAAAATGTAGGTCTCTACCAGGAGCTGTACATCCCTGTCATCTTTTAATGCCATAATGTATCTAAAAATCATCAGTACAGAGATCTATGCATAAGGAACACAAAATTTAACGGAGTTAGGTATGTGTTAAGCATAGTTTAACAAAATGATTAATCATACATACCATAAAAACAAAAATGAGAAGATACCTTTTAGTGCTGGAATAAAAGGCCGATAAAAGGAATCAGTCAAAAAATATTTTTCAGACATTGATCTGAGATTAATTATTAATAGTGTGAAAGGAAAATATATGCTAAAATAAAGTGCATGATGTGAGTGAAACATTGCACATGTTTTTATTATTTCATTATACTACCTTGACTGATTTTATTATTATATAATAGAAGAGGATAGAATGATAAGCTTCATTTGGATTATAGTTTCCTTTGTACAACAGGCAATGGAACATGGACATAATTTTATTAAAATGTGCATTGAGGGGCCGGGTGGTGGCGCTGGAGATAAGGTGCCTGCCTTGCCTGCGCTAACCTAGGACAGACCGCGGTTCGATCCCCCGGTTCCCCATATGGTCCCCCGTGCCTGCCAGGAGCGACTTCTGAGCGAATAGCCAGGAGTAACCCCTGAGCATCACCGGGTGTGCCCCCCCCCAAAAAAAAACAACAAAAAAAATGTGCATTGAGAAAAATGTTTTTCAGCAAGGATACTGTAGTCTGCATCTTGTCTTTTTCTAAGTCAGCTTTAAAGTGAGCAGGAAGGACACATTTTGGATAAAAAAACAGTAGACATTAGATTATGTAGGAAAGCTCTCATGACATTTGGATAAGAGTTAAAATGAACCTATACTAATAGATTTATAAAGAATGAAAAGATGAGTCATAATTATATATATATATATATTAATGCCTTCTATACCCAAATTTTGTCATTAAATTACAATATTTATGCTTCAGTGCAAAAAATTGCAAAGTGATATTGATCAAAGATAGTGTAAACTGATTATATATTGTGCACCTTAGAAATAAAAGAATAATCTACCATTTATCAAATTAGGTGACAAATCAGTGATATTAACCATTTTTTAAAAATGTAATTTTAATCTATTTAACTTGGCTCTATCTCAATTTAAAGAGTTACTTGCAAAATTAATCTCCAGTCATCCAGAACTAAAGAATAGAAAAATTCTAAATGTGGTACAGAGAGATAGAGTAATTGGTTAGTTTCACATAACCCTGATTTGCCTTCCAAGGGTTGTTGAAAATTTTTTTCTTTGCTAAAGGAATTGAAGTAAGAACATATGTACCATATCTTCTTAGGAATCTATTTATAAAAAAATATATTTATGCATATACTTACTCCACTGATATTAATTCAGTATTGTATAACAGATAGAAAATTAATTCCAAGTAACTTTGTAGAGCTCATAATGAAGTAAGAGCAGTGCCCAAGAAAGTACAAATCAACTGGTGCTACATTACAATAGAATATAGAATACACTAGGCCAGTGAAACTTATTATCAAAAAAAAAAGGATAGTGGATATTCTTCCTAAAAAATTAATGTTTAAGTGCTAAAGATCAAGATTTGAGGGGCAGGAGCAATCATAGAGTGGGTAAGGCTCTTGCATTTTATGCAGTCTACCCAGGTGACTCCCCAGCATCTCATATGATCCCCTGGGCTCCATCAAAAGTGATTTCTGAATGCAGTGTCAGGAGTAGCTTCTGAGAATTGCTAGGTGTGCCCCCCAATATCCAAACAAATAACATAAAAGAATAAGATTTGATAGCCAAAGAATTACAAATTCAGTCCATTGAAATATGAGACATGTATGCTTCTAATTCTAATATATTGATCTGATTTATCTAAAATGTTGTACAAATCTATGGCAATAATATATCTTTTTAATTTTGTAGAATGAAACTTATTTCTAAATTTTATTCTTTCAAGTTTGCATGTTATTGGGGCTGAAGAGATAGCATAGCAGTAGGGTGTTTGCCTTGCATGTGGCTGACGTGGGAGGGACCTGGATTCCATTTCCTGCATCCCATAATGTCCCCCAGCCTGCCAAAGGCGATTTCTGAGTGCAGTGCCAGGAGTGATTCCTGAGCGTCGCTGGGTGTGGCCCAACAGCCAATCAATCAATTAATAATTTTTTAAAGTATGAATGTTATATCAATGCATTCTTTATAGGTACGATAAAAATTACCATCCTATTTTATAACATATTAGCAAGCTTAAAACTTCTTAAAGTGGGCCTTAAAATACATTCGCAAAAAAAAAAAAAATAGCACGGTATCTTAGAACACGTACAAAAGTATGATCACAAGTTTAAATTCTGAATGATGCTACATGCTACAAGCACCAACCTGCCAACTTTGCTGTCTTTAGTTCCCAGCATGGCTCACAATTTTCAGCTATACTGCAGTTAGTTGTGCCTGAGTACCACAAAGTAATAAAACACCAAAATTGAAAAAGTCTGGGAAAACCATGACCAGGGAATACAACCCCCGCTGAGCACGTGTACAAGTAATACAGCCCCTAGCAAGCACAAGACTTTAATGCCAGTCAAAAACTGCTACCCACAATGAGCAAGTGTGGAAACAGTACAATAAAGCTCCAGGAACACCACACCAAGCTGAGTGTGTGAGCAACACAATCTAATGACTGGCACCCAGCAACCTCACAGTTAAAAAATTTAAAAAAAAATAAAGAAATAAAATAAAATAAAATAAAATGGGAAAAAATGTTTCAGAATCACAGCTAGATGTGTCATGAATTCCTATTCATCAGAATAAAGAAAATGGCAGTGGGAAATCAAATTCTCTCCTCCAACCTCTTACTTGCTCTAATATGGATTATAAATTGGGTGGAATGTATCCAGTTGTGTTAATATTTATGGTTTTTATATACAAAGTTACTGCACTTCGTCACAAGACTCTCTTCCACTGTCTTTGAGTAACTTTTAGCCCATCTCTTCCTTCCTTTGCTCCCACTGCTTGCTAACTCAGTTTTTTTTTTTTTTTAGTTCAGGGTTAAGTGTTCACCATCATTCCATACAATCCAGGCCCCTGTTTCTCTCATATAAAATTTTAATACTGAATTTCTGATTCTCATCTGTGAGTTTAAAAACCCCAGTGACTGACCGCTGCCTTAAGGACAAGAGTTCAAGAACACTAGATGTATGTAATCTGGCTCCCTTGATGATATCTCTCACCATAACCCCATTTGCACCTTTGAGCAGTTCCATGAACAAGACATGCTGTTGCTTGCCATTGTGTATGTAATGATCTCTCTTTAGAATATCCTCCTGCTTATCATGTAGCTTATTCTCACCTTTCAAGAAACCAAGTAAAATTTTCTCCAGAGTATTTTACTGGCATTCATCCAACATCTGGGGGTATTAGGTGCCTTGCTTTTTAAGTTCCCAAATCACTTTAAGCACAAATCAATCACAGCACTTACCCAGCTTCTTAAATAACTGTTCATTTGTATGTCTATCTCTTCCAGTCGTCAACGTTTTCAAGGTAGGAGTCCACTTTCATCTCTTTACCACTAGAACTCAGCAAAATAGCTCCTACATAATTTGTACACTTCAACTATTTGTTGGAAAATGATTAAAATGAATATAAAAATGAATAAAGAAATCAGAAGCCCATATATTAAAAACTATAACTTATATATAGCAGGCTCTGTAGAATATTTTGTATTTATGTTATGTATTGCATTTATTTTGGTATGAAGAGAAATAAAGTTTGAAGGGGAGGCCAAAGGAGAGACAGTTGGAAAGTGACAGTTGGAGAGAGGCAGTTGGAGAAAGAGGATATAAGGGGGGAGGAGCCCAGAGAGGGAGAGCTAGCTAGAGAGCCTGGAGAAGGAAGATCTGAGACAGGAGCCCAGAGACAGGAGCTAAGAGAGAAGGAGAGCTAGCTAGAGAGCCAGGAGAAGGAAGATCCGAGACAGGAGTCCAGACACAGGAGCTAAGAGAGAAAGAGAGATTGATAGAGAATAAGAAGATGTAAGTGGATTCAGAGAAGACAGAGACAAGGGGAAGAAGAAGAAAGACAGAGACAGAGACAAAAGAGAAGACATAGACAAGGGGAAGAAGAAGAAAGACAGAGACAGGGACAGAAGAGAAGACAGAGACAAGGGGAAGAAGAAGAAAGACAGAGACAGGGAAAGAAGAGAAGATACTGACAGGGAGACAGAGACAGAGACAGACAGACACAGAGGAGAGAGAGAGATCAAACGAGGGAGAATTAGGCTCTTTTGGCCAAATCTTTTGTCCCCCCAAACATATTTGTTTGAATCATTTATTGCGGACGCTTATTGCCAAGGCCTCCCCCACAGCTCATGGCTGGAATATCCGCTGTGGTTTTAGCAATTTTGTAGCCCAACAAATGGCGCCGGGACAGGGACCTGAAGCCTCTGGACCTGTGAATTATTGGAAATTGTCTTTAGAGGCCCTTGGTTGGTTTTTGTGGATACTAACCCTCACAATGCCATCTATTTTAAGAAATATTGGTTCAGCATTGTTAAAGTGTATCATGCTATTTGGTTATAAACCTCTTGGATTCACACTAGCAAATATATTCGGCATTGGATGGATGCTGTTTATATGTCAGTCCAAAATTTCTATCCCAACAATGGAATTGCCTGTGCATCCAGTGTTCATAGTTTGTGGACTTTCTCTGCTGACTAATATAGCTTTGATGTGTCTGGGAATTGGATGGTGGTTAGGACAGAGACAGTGTGGAAATTGGGAAAAGAAAACAAGTATGGACAATAAAAAAGTCTGTCCTACCAAAGTACAAACCAAGGTACAGGCTGATGAATCTAGCACCAACATCAAAAATATAGGCATTTTTCCGAGTAAAAAATCAAACCGGAAACATAATTTGGACCCTCAGAATCTAGATCAAAATATTGACACTAATGATGAACCCCCAATGCAAAGTACACCACAGAGTCCTGAATCTGTTCATGGTATGGACACATATGATAGTAGCAACTCAGATGAACAACCTTCTAGTAATCCAAACCTTAGACTTCAAAGCACTGTGCAGGACACTTCATCTCCATTACAGACAGTGTATGTAACAACATATCAACCCCTTGAAATTGAGGAAGTTGAAAGATTTAAAAAGGCTTGTAAGGATTTTGGGCAACCTCTCCATACTGTCTGGAAATATTAAAAATATGGTGTCAAAAAGCAATTTGGACATTAAATGATTTCAAAAAACTGGCTGAAATATGCCTGCCATCAAAACAACGAACTGAATGGGAAATGTTATATGCAGAGGTGTGAAAAACAAGTTGTATAGTCCAGATGGAACCAAAAAACGAGTAGCAGGGGTTAATCTCTCATATAAGCTATTGATGGGAGAAAATGAATATGCAGATGTTCAGACACAAGCTGCTTTACCTAAGGAAATTTCAAAAATAATTAAAGACCTTGCATTGTCATCATGGGAAAAAATTGATACTAACAGCACTGGAGAGGGTACTTTTTTATGAATTACCCAAGGTCCCAATGAGCCTTATGTAGAATTTGTGGCAAAATTAAAAGATGCTCTTAAAACACAAATGAAAAATGAGGAGGTGAGGAAATTTTTAGGAAGATGTTTGGCGGCGTATCATAATGCAAATGCGGCCTGCAAAATGATATTGACTCCCTTGCAGGAAAAGGTTGATTTAAATGAATTTTTATGTGCATGTAGGAATGTTTATAATATGCCACAATCATTGGCAAACCTGGATCCGGTGTGGACCTTTGCGGTTGCTAAGGGATCAGTGCCTTTCCACCTCCAGGGACAAAACATCTCCCGAAAGCCAGGTCTCTGTCCTAAATGTAAAAAGGGCCGTTACTGGGCAAAAAATTGCAGAATGGAAATCTCTCTAATAATAACAGGGGGAGAGGTGTTAACACAAACCCTAGGAGACAATGCACCTGTTACCACTGTGGAAAACAGGGACATATTAAGAGAAATTGTCGTCTTTTTTTTAAATTCAAATCTGTCAAGACCCACATTCACAATGCAGGGAAACTCATACAGGGCCAATCCCCTGGCCCGTTCAAATCAAGGGAAAATTCATCAAATTGTAACTCTTCTCGACCCAGCCCAAGAAGATTTATCCATATTAGAGATTAAAACAACTGCAACATTAAAAGAGATTTTTTAAAGAAAACATACTTATGGAAATTACCTCCAGTATTGATAATTCATTTGAAACGTTTTGCTTTTGATGGAAAACAAATTAAAAAACTACACACTTGGGGCCCAGGAGATAGCATGGAGGTAAGGCATTGGCCTTTCATGCAAAAGGTCATCGGTTCGAATCCCGGTGCCCCATATGGTCCCCCGTGCCTGCCAGGAGCAATTTCTGAGCATGGAGCCAGTAGTAACTCCTGAGCACTGCCGGGTGTGACCCAAAAACCACACACACACAAAAAAAAAAACTACACACTTATGAGGATTTTCCTTTAGAAGACCTCAATTTAACTGAATTCACTCAGGAAAATAACAAGATTGAAAAATACAACTTATTGTCAGTATCAAATCATTTTGGTCAGGCTTACTTTGGACATCATACTTCGTATTGTAAAATTGCCAAAGAGCAATACTGGATCAATTTTGATGACAAGAAGATTAAGAAAATTCCTACTACATCGGTAAAATCCACAGCATCATATATCCTGTTTTATACTTCTCAAGGATCTACAATAAGTACTTGTTAATGTTTTATGGTTCATTTTAAGTATGACTGTTTTTTAGAAGTGAATATGATGGATCTCTATTGTGGTTAATTGTTTGATGTATTAATGCATTACTTTCAGTATTGTTTTAGGTCACTATTAACGAGAAAAGTTTACAATCTATTAATGTTATTTAAAACTTACATAAAAGAAATACTCTTTAGCATATTAATGATAGTTTAGAGTTAAGTATTGAGATATACTTGTTTAACAAATTTTAACTTCTCACTGTAACATGGAGATATAATCATTATTTGACAGAACCACATTTTTAGGTGAACTTTCTTTACAGGGCTCAACAGCAGCGCCCGGGGCCAGCCAGCTCGGCGGAAGCTGGGGCCGGGACCTGGGCCTCGGGCATCTATGCATCATTTACCCGCTGCCATCTCGCGCGCGCGCGCACCGTGGACTCGGATGAGGGTGACAATTACAAGTTTGACGAGGACGAGGAGTGAAACGAGGAGGAGAGCGGCACCGAGGAGGAGGAGGAGGAGGACGACGACGACAACTACGGGATAACAGCCTGGACCTCGACAAGGTAGAGCTGGTGGAGCCCAGGCTAGGCGTTGGCATGGGCGTCGGCGGTGAGCGGGATGGACTACATTGGATTTACCAGACTTCTCTAGTTTCCATGAATGAATTATTCAGAGTCCCATGTCCTTCATCATTGCAGACTTGCATTGGACTTAGAAGGACTGTCACCTTTTACATTTTTATTCTGAGTGTAAACATTTGAGTTATATTTGATACTAGTCTTCTTTTGCCTATTGTGAGTATTGTGTTACCCCATCTTAATTGTTATTTTTAGGAATTTTTTTTTTTTGTGACATAACAACTTTAGGTTAGTAACTTTGTGGTATGGTGATGCTTTTACTCGATTGGGCTTTAAAGATTATTTTTCAGTGGTGTTAAGGTTGAGTGTTATTTTTGTTTTGCAATTGATATTGAGGGTACATATATATTGTAATGAAGGTATAATATCTTGGATTATATTTCATAAAGGTATTTATGTTATGTATTGTATTTATTTTGCATGAAGGTTTTGATGGAGGAGTGTAAGTAATATATATATAGTTGCATTTTTATGTTTACTAGAAAGGGGGAATTGTAGAATATTTTGTATTTATGTTATGTATTGCATTTATTTTGGTATGAAGAGAAATAAAGTTTGAAGGGGAGGCCAAATGAGAAAGTGACAGTTGGAGAGAGAGAATATAAGGGGGGAGGAGCCCAGAGAGGGAGAGCTAGCTAGAGAGCCTGGAGAAGGAAGATCCGAGACAGGAGCACAGAGACAGGAGCTAAGAGAGAAGGAGAGCTAGCTAGAGAGCCGGGAGAAGGAAGATCCGAGATAGGAGCCCAGACACAGGAGCTAAGAGAGGAGAGCTAGCTAGAGAGCCTGGAGAAGGAAGATCCGAGACAAGAGCCCAGAGACAGGAGCTAAGAGAGAAAGAGAGATTGCTAGAGAATAAGAAGATGTAAGTGGATTCAGAGAAGACAGAGACAAGGGGGAGAAGAAGAAAGACAGAGACAGGGACAGAAGAGAAGACATAGACAAGGGGAAGAAGAAGAAAGACAGAGACAGGGACAGAAGAGAAGACAGAGACAAGGGGAAGAAGAAAAAAGACAGAGACAGGGAAAGAAAAGAAGATACCGACAGGGAGACAGAGAAAGAGGCAGGCAGACACAGAGGAGAGAGAGAGAGAGATCAAACGAGGGAGAATTAGGCTCTTTTGGCCAAACCTTTTGTCCCCCCAAACATATTTGTTTGAATCATTTATTGAGGACGTTTATTGCCAAGGCCTCCCCCACAGCTCATGGCTGGATATATCCGCTACGGGTTTAGCAACTTTGTAGCCCAACAGGCACCAAATAAATTATTTTATTACACAAGTCCAATTAGGCTCTGAACCTATATGTTACCCACTGCAAAGTGGAATTAAGTCAGTAAATGAGAATTTTTCTTTCGTAGAAGTATATTTTACAGTAGAATTTTACCTGTTTTAGCAGATTTAACTATTGAAGGTGAGAACAGATGGGCCATATTTAGCTGTCTTCAAGAGATATACCTGGCTCTGTGCTCAAAAACCATGCTTGGTGCAGGGATTTGTGCCTGCATCACAGATGCCCTCCCTAATATCTGCAAGGCAAATAGATTACTTTCTGTTCTATCCTTCTGGCCACTGGCAAATTTTATTTTTAAACTAAAAGACTTTTAAGGATACTTGTATACTTTACATAAAATTGTTCAGTTTAGGGGCAAAAGATATAGTACAGGGATTAAGTATTTGCCTAGCATGCTCTCAACTCTGGTTCTGTGCTCAGCACCCCACCTCCACCTGAGCATCACTAGGTTTATAAAAAATAAGGCCTTCCAATAGTTCTTTTAGAGTCAAATGGGTTCATCACAAATGTTGCCAGCTCTTGTCTAAAAATACTCTACCCTCTTTTCCACTGAAATGAGAGTTTTAGAGATATTAGATGTTTGTTTGAAATTGTCTTTCATTCAATAACTTGGATATGTTCTTCCATTCTTTTCTCGCCTGTGCCACTACAATTGGGTGATCTGTTGTGAATCTTATGTTATTTCCCTTATGTTTTAGGTTTTATTCTTCCTTGCTGCTTGAAGAACCTCATCTATCTCTTTAGTTTCACCATTTAATTACTATTCTGTTCTAAGACTACTTCATTTGTTACTCTTTTCGACTTTTAAATTTATGTGGTTGCCTCCCTCCAGAGAATGGGGACAAACAGAACAGAAAGATGGGGTCCCGGGCTTGCAGACATGGGGCTGCATAGGATTTCAGAGCCTTCTGTGACCTTTTTAAGAGCTAATTATTATTAAATGTTTTATGAATATAAAAACGTGTTTTTCATTGTCCTTCCTATGGCATATTATAAGGCAAAATGAGAGTGATAGTGAAGGTTTAATTGTAGAGCTTTTTGCATACACTCTAACAGGCAATTCAGAACCTCAGCAGGTGCACTATAAGATGAAATGATTTTTTTCATGAATAATTCATTATTTTTTTAAGAATGTGCTTCTGCTAGGATACATTTTGCAATAATGTTTTTCAAGAGAGATCAGTGAGAATCCAAAGCTGTCACTGCCAATTTGTTTTAGTTCCATTTCTAAAGGTCACCAACTTGGCACAATAGAAACTAGAAATGCCCTTTTCTTTTTTTCATGTCAACATGTTATGCTCTGTAATTTCCTCTAAAATATTTTACCTGGAAAAGGATTTCATGCTACCTAATTAAAATTAATGAAATAAAAATTGTGTTATTTTAAATAGCATACATTACCCTTAAATTATATTCAGTAGCATTCATTAAGAAGATTGCAAATATTTTGGTGTTTTTTTTGTTCTGTTTTGTTTTTTGTTTGTTGTTTGTTTTTTGTAGTTTCTGGTTTTGGTTTGTTTTTGTTGTTGTTGTTGTTGATTTGTTGTTGTTTGGGTTTGTTTTGTTTTACTACCTTTTTCTTATTTTTTCCCTTTCTTCTTCTAAATTGATATTTATAACACCTAGACGGACTTCTCCCGGTCTTCTTTTCTCTTTTCTTTTTTCTTTCTTTTCCTTTTTATCTCCAACAGAACCACATAACTTGAATCATCTTATTTAGACCCATAAATTGAGGGGGGAATGGATGGTACCAGGACCATGTGTGTATGAACATGTAGTGAAAATAAAAAAAAGTGATAAGACCTGAACACCAAACCAAAAGTCAACGACAACAGAATAGATACCTAATCTACAATAAGCTGCACAAGTGGGGACCAGTTACACTAGCATTCTGAGGGGAGGGGTAAAGGAGTGAGATATGGTATGCATGCCAGGATCTGGGGTGGCAAATGGACAACACTGGTGATGGAAATGCCCCTCATTCATTGTCACTATGTACTTTACATATTACTGTGAAAAATTTGTAATTCACTTTGGCCACAATAAAAATTAAAAAAAAAAGAAGATGCAAATAATTTCATGATCACCTAATAAGAAATAAATACAAGCACTTATGTTAAAATGCCATGAGTACACAAGTATGATTTAGATCAGATCATGTGATTCAGATCATGGTCTTATACAAAATATATGAAAAACTGTAATATTCTTTTCCTCTGAGATTGATAGAAAAGTCTTTTATATCAGTTCTTGTTAATTACATAACCTTATACCCAAAGTTACTGGAAAGAGTGCAAGATAGATAATTACTCTTGATTTTAAGATTTTTTTAAAAAAGTATTGGTAGTATGAAAGAGTAAAAGTGTCAAAACCAAGCTAAAATGTACACCAGAAACAGGGGCTGGAGAGATAGCATGGAGGTAGGGCATTTGCTTTGCATTCAGAAGGACAGCGGTTGAATCCCAGCATCCCATATGGTCCCCAGAGCCTTCCAAGAGCGATTTCTGAGCATAGATCCAGGAGTAACCCCTGAGCACTGCCATGTGACCCAAAAACATATAGATAGATAGATAGATAGATAGATAGATAGATAGATAGATAGATAGATAGATAGAGAGATAGAGAGAGAGAGAGAGAGCTATATATAGTATATAGAGAGAGCTATATATAGTATATATATACTATATAGCTGTAGCTATATAGTACTCTTCTCATGGGGGCATTTTATTATTGACTTATAGGTAATAGGCATTATGTCATATACTATATGAGGTAAAGAATGTAGTCTACCAAATTTTATATTTAAATGACTAAATAAGATAGAAAACCCATTGTGAGTACATGTATTCTAAGTTATCCACTTGTAAAATCTAAAATCTGGTTAGACTACATTCCATATTATGAAAATATGCCAAAAATCATTAACTTAAATTTATTAATAGAGTACATAACAAATATATTTTGCATAAAGAAGCAGCACTAACAAAGTAACATGTAAATAGATTATTAAACTTATCTAAGAGAATTCCATTAAATTACTTAAGGAATGTAAGACTTTTCTTCTAAGATGTTTTTATTAGAACATTGTCTACAATTACTTAAATCAGCATTGGAAATAGAACTAAACTCTGAACTAAGGAAGTAGTTTAGTGGCAGAGTATACACCTTGCTTGTAGGAGGCCATAATTCAATGCATATCCTCCCTCCAAAAATATGTATAGTAATATGTGTGTATTTTCATATACATAACTTTGTATTTCTATATTTTTAGCTTAACCTTTAAGTTTGTACAAGTTTTAGAACCAAAAGGAGCCAGGCTTTTGCAGGTAGATGAGAGAGAGTGTGTAAGAAAGAGAGAGAAAAGGGAATGATCTTTTTTCTGTCATGCAATAATTTTAAATACTGGCAAGTAAAGTGCTAGAAACAGAGAAATGCTACTCATCATTTTCACTACAACCTACATAACCAGCTGAATAAAGACAAGCTGATAGGAAATTCTGAAGACTTGTAAATGTTTTCAGAGGTTCAGTCAGATAACAAGCTGAGAGACTGAAATCACTGTCAGCCCTGACCCTCAAGGAAACTGCAAGTATAGAACATGGCTTCAGTAACTCACTTTCCTATTACCATCAATTTCAAATGATGGTGCTTATCCTTCTCTTCCAAAGAGGTCAAACACCTTCTCAACTTCCCTCACTTGGGTTCAATGCCAACAGTTTTACATCTCAGACTTCCTCTGCAGTCTCAATAAAAAGAAACTCTTCTAACATAAACTGCAAGCCAGCCTGCCCATTGTGGAGGCATTATAAAGGATGTCTGACATGAAGTATAATTTGGAGTTTTTTGATTATTTTAGGCAATTTATTTTATTTATTAATTGATTGGATTTTGGACAGCACCTGGCGATGTTCAGGCATTACTCAAGGCTCTGTGCTCAGAAATCGCTCCTGGAAAGATCAGGGGACCATATGGGTTGCTAAGAATCAAACCGGATCCATCCAGGGTCAGCCACATGCAAGGCAAATGCCTTACCATTGTGCTATCTCTCCGGTCCCCTGGAGGTATTAGTTTTATATAATATTTTCGATTTTTTTCTCCATAGTAACTTTTCTGAATTTGACTTTTTTTAATTCTTTTTTTTTTTTTTTTGCTTTTTGCTTTTTGAGCCATACCCAGTGACACTCTGGGTTTACTCCTGGCTATGCTCTCAGAAATCGCTCCTGGCTTGGGGGACCATATGGGATGCCGGGGATCAAACCGAAGTCAGTCCTAGGTTAGCACGTGCAAGGCAGATGCCCTACTATTTGTACCACCGCTCCAGTCCCTGAATTTGACTTTTTGAAAAAGCCACAAGCAAACTAATTCAGTAACTGCACAAAGTGTGTCATCTCCTTAGCTTCCAATCATGTATTTCTGACCCTTTCTGTTTTATGGATTCGTGTTAAGGAATCTTCATAATTGACCAGGAGATTTAAAAGGATTTCCCTCTATTGACCTCCTGAAACTCAGACAAGGCCAGGGACAGGAATATAACACAGCACAAGCAAGTGAGTTACAGAATTTAAATCTGGTGGCACCTGTGCACCAAATGTAACAGTGTAAGCTGGAGGCTCTGAGCATAAGCCAGCGAGCCTGTCAGTCCTGACACATACGACTTGAGCAATGCCACATCCTCAAACTTGAGCACTGAATCACCTGTACTGGTTGGCCTCTGAAATTGGCTCTCCCTATCCCACTTCTTGGGAGGGCCTTCAAAGAGAGGGTGTTTATATCAGTAAGAACTCCATTACAAAGACTGAACAAAAAATGGGATGTTCTTCTCTTCTTTCCAATCACACTCATTATTTTCTTATTGATTGATATTAATCAAAATAACTGTTTTCTTGGTGAATATTTAAAAAACACACATACACAGTGATGCTGCTCTTTAAAAAAAAAAGAATTGCCTTAGAGATTTCCTATTAACTAAAGTTTTGATGACTTCTCAGGGAGACAGGACTCCCAATCAATTGTCAGTTGTCCCTGGAACAAACAGTTTAATGCTTGAATCCAGAACTGCAATGTCATATGATGCTTCCTGAGTCCCGATTGTTGGAGGCCACCATGATAAGATCAGCAGTGCTCTAGAGACATTAAGGTCAAACCTAGTAGTGCTCAAATGACCATGTGGTGCCCAGGATCATACATGGGATGTTGTACATCAAACTGTTTGAACTGTTTCCCTGTCCCTATAGCTTGAATAATCTCAACAACAAAATAAAATAGTATTGGACTACAAACAAATTAGGTCTTAGCAATGAGTCACAATATAAAGATCAGTAATTTCTATATAAATATGGCATGATATATTATAATGTGAATAACAGTGATTTTCTAATGATGTAAGTAAATGATAAAATAAATTAATGTGTGGGGAAGAAAAGAAAAATCATACACCAAGAAAAATTCCATGTGGAATACATAGGCGGATACTATCCTGAAGGAAGTGAAGCCCAACTCTACCTCTTTAAGTATGGACCTCAGAATCACTTTCCACCAAGGAACAGTATGATAAAGAAGAAGGAAAACTAACTTCATAGTTGAATAAACCAGACAAACATGGTGCAGCTTGACTAGATAATGTAACTCACTGACAATTATTTGTGTGTCAGGCTGATTATGGATACCTGAAAGTGAGTTGATGGGTGATACTTTATCTCTGTTTCTCTTCTTTAAAAAAATCTATCATCTCAGTTAAGAATAAGAAAAAACATCTATAATCCTAACTTGTTGAACATTCCACAAAATACTTGACCAATACTTTTCAAAACCATGAAAGTCAATCAAAGCAAGTGAAGAACTGTCAGAATCAAGAAGAGCTTAAGAAGACATTACAAACAAGTGTAATATGGAGTCTTAAAGTGATCCTAAATAAAAAGGGACAAAGGAAGCAATGAGGAACATTTATACTTGAATAATAATATATCAATACTAACTCATTAAGTACAATAAACAAAATTATGTCCATGTTAAGTATCAATAATAAGGGAATGTACGAAAAATCTCTGAAATGCGCTCACAGTTCTAAAATATCTAAAAGTATTCTAATTAATTGAAAACACAAGTATTAAATTCAGGATAATAAGTAAATAATTCATTCTCTTAAAAACTAAGAAAAATCATCTTGTATTTGCTATGGCTTTGGTAAACTATATCTTGAGTAATTTTATCACATTGACAATATAACTCAAGCATGGAGTAAACTACATTTTAACAACTGAATATTAGCATAAATCAATGTTTAAATAAGACTGAAGTAGCTTTTATATAACCTAAGAAGTGATATTCCACCACTTTTGCCATATTTTATTCTTTTCAAGAAAGTTGTTGGGTTCAGCCAAAAGGAGACTGTAAAAAGGAGATTATAGACAAAGAACATTGTAAACTCTTTCAAAACTGCCTCCCTGAATTTTCCTTCTAGTTACAAGTAATTCATATCATCTAACATGAAAAACACACTTGCTCCTTCCCAGAGTCAACCAAATTCATCCCATCACAGACCAACTCAAAGTCAAAAATCTCACTATTCATATACAAACAACTATGTTCATTTTATCAATATCAATTTTAGGTTATGAAAGCAACCAAATATACAAAATAGATAATGGATAATAAAGTTATGATACATATATATAATAGAACACTATACAGATATAAGGTAAGTTAAATATAAATCTTCAAGGATTCTGAGAGATAGTATAGCAGGTAAGGAACTTCATTTGCATACAATCAATCCAAGTTTGATCTCCAGAACCACATATGGTCCCAAAATATCTGCAGGAATAATTCTGGAGTACGGTTGGGTCTGACCCATACCTACACCAAATAAATAAGCTAAAATCTTTTTTGAAATGATAAAATCTTTGACTTCATTGCAACTTGCATGAAACTGGAGGGCATCCTGCTATGTGAAATAAACCAGAAGAAGAAGAAATAATGGTGATTTCATTCATATGTGGTATATAGAAAGGAAAAATAAGTGAATGGGTGGGTTAAATGACAATGGGATTTGAGTCTTGAAACAAAACTGAGATTATCAGATAAGGTGAGGAGACAAATGAGGAAAACCAGAAAGTAGCAGAGTGGTGGAGGTCTTGATTCTTTGGTTGTGGTTGAAATACAGTGGCTATGTGCATCAAGATCATTACCAATAATAATGATGTAAATGTGTGACCTAAACTATAGTAATTACAAAAATGTTGGGGGCACTTACTCCTGGCTCATGCATTCTGGGATCACTCCTGTCAGCGGGGACTATACAGAGTGTTGGGCCAACATATAGACAAAATCAGTTTGATACCCAGAGTTCCATATGGTCCCCTAAGCCTTTCCAGGAGTGATCTCTGAGCACAGAGCAGAGTAAGTCCTAAGCACTTCGGGATATGGCCACAAAACAAAACCAGAAAAAGTCTCATGATCTTAATCATGAGGTACATACCTTGGGTATTGCAAATTCATTTTTCCTTTCTAAAAATTAAATATGCTTGATTTCCAAATTTAAAATTAAAAAGAAGTGAATAGCTTCAAAGTAAACACCTTCTTTCTGTCATTCTATCATTAGCAAATCTAATACAGCCATCAAAAAGAGAAATTTTCAAGTGAGAAAGGAGTGCTAAAGAGGAGACATTTTAAGAGAGCTTAATTAACCATCACCAGGGTCATTTAGACAAACATCTTTATTAAATGTTAATGAGAACACGGAAGACTGACAGAATTGTGTGAGGTTGTCTGACAGATCAGAACTCAGATGCCTGATTAATCTAACCCTTTCTCCTGTTTTCTTGTGTGTAAAGTGATATCTGAGACATTTTTCAAGTAAGATTGAAGAATTTCAAAATAGAAATTTTAGTCTGCTCCTCCAAGTAATTGGAACTCTTTGAATTCAAAAATGACCAAAAATGACCAAAACTCAGGTCAAACCAGTGTTTACCAAAAAGGTATAGAAATTCTCTGGTTTCTGCCATCCAGCTATGTTATGCTGCAGCTAAATTAATGAGCAAACAAAACTTGAATGTCATTATTAAGCTCCTGATTTACTTTTCAGCTCTCATCAACAATTTTCTGGACTGTCATGAACTCTCTTCCCAATGCACATCAACCCATCAAATGACCACAGAGGAGAAGCTTTTAATTTTTTCCATTTTTTTTTATTGTGGACAAAGTGAAGCTTTTAAAAGTCAGCAAACAGGGGCCAGAGAGATAGCATGGAGGTAGGCGTTTTGCCTTGCATGCAGAAGCATGGTGGTTCGAATCCCAGCATCCCATATGGTCCCCCGAGCTTGCCAAGAGCGATTTCTGAGTTTAGAGCTAGGCATAAGCCCTGAGCGCTGCTAGGTGTGACCCCCCCAAAACAAACAAGCAAAACAAAAAACAAAAAGTCAGCAAAAGGGCCAGAGCAATGGTGCAGTGGTAGGGAGTTTGCCTTGCACACAGCTAACCCAGGACGGACCTGGGTTCGATCTCCAGAGTCCCATATGATTCCCTAAGTCAGGAGCAATTTCTGAGTGCATAGCCAGGAGTAATCCCTGAGCGTCACAGGTTTTTGTGGCCCAAAACCAAAAAACAAACCCTCCAAAAAGTCAGCAAACAAAAGTTTAAGGCCAGGGAGATATCTCAAGTGGCAGTATACATGTTTCACATATTGGAGGTATAAACTGTATATCCAATGTAAAAAGAAAGAAAGATTTGAATTCAGTCATTTTGCCTGAGCCAGGATATCAAGATCTTGAAACTAATATTATTTAAAGATTCAAATTCATTGTACATTTAAACTTAGAGTTTCTTGGGTGTCAATGTTTCACACCTTAGTTAAAAAAAATGAGGCCCAGGAGATAGCATGGAGGTAAGGCGTTTGCCTTTCACGCAAAAGGTCATCGGTTCGAATCCCGGTGCCCCATATGGTTCCCCGTGCCTGCCAGGAGCAATTTCTGAGCATGGAGCCAGGAGTTAACCCCTGAGCACTGCCGGGTGTGACCCAAAAACCAAAAAAAAAAAAAAAAAATGAGATACTTGTATCTCATCTAAACCAGTTTTCTGTTTCACTCCTCTTTATTCCTGAGTGCAGAAAAGAACGCTATCACTATTTTGCACACCAGTTGATGACTAAGAGAGAAACAAAAGCCAAATGTAGACTACATTTTGTTTATTAAATCCAATTTTATACTATCACAAGTTTAAGTTAGTGCAACATTGGTAGCTGGAAACTATGATGAAACTTCCACAGCCTGGTACCAGTCTGGTTTGTGGTACACAAGTTGAAGAACAGGAATCTCAACAAACATTTTTTGTGGACTCGAACTAAAAATGATTTGTTCAAAGAACCTATATTTTCTATTTAACAAGAGATTGAATGTCCAAGTATTACTAAATTAACTAAATAGGGAAGTCATTAGACTGAGGTGATTAAGGCTACAACAGTCAGCCTGTATATGAAAACCAAAAAAAAAAAGAATTTTTTTTTTGGTTTTTGGGCCACACCCAGTGACGCTCAGGGGTTACTCCTGGCTATTCGCTCAGAAGTTGCTCCTGGCAGGCACGGGGGACCATATGGGGAACCGGGGGATCGAACCGCAGTTCGTCCTAGGTTAGCACAAGGCAAGGCAGGCAGGCACCTTACCTCCAGCGCCAACCCCCGGCCCCTAAAAAAAAAAAAAAAATTAAGTGAGCAAATGCCACAAGGAAACTTAATTGAAACCTCACAACAAGCAAGCTTCCACTAGCCTTAAAGTTTTAACCAGTGGATAATCTTATTTTAGGAGGACAAACATTGAATGATTTAATTTTGAGTGCAATGAAAAGAAACAAAGACGATATAACCAAACTAAAACAAACCATTGAGTCAGGACTGTTCAACTGAGAGGTTTCTACAGAGGAGGAGATGGGAACAAAGGGTTGAGGGGGACCGGTGAACCAAATGTGCTGCAGGGTTATTGGCACTTCAGTGGTGTGATGTGATAAAACACATTTGAAGAGGTGTGAACCCATACTCATGAAATATATACAATGTCGTAAACCAATGTTACTGGGAGAAAAATAAATAAATACAGTTCATTAAGTAACTTAAAAAAAAAGCTATGCAGTTTACCAAATCAAAAAAACTAGCCATTGGTATGTACAAATACATATGTGATATGTAAAAACATACGCATATGCATTTATTTGTATGTAGTTATGTATATATTTGTTTATGTACATTTAATAGTTGATTATTTCTAAAAAGTCTGATTTGAAATTTTAAAGAAGCAAACAAAAACCAGCTACTACAGATTTCTGGCAAATGGTAGAGCAGAGGAAGACAAACAGTTCCCAACTAAAACACAACCAGAAATCACTTACATCTCACAGGAAAAGCATCTCCTTCTCTGGGTCCAAATAAAGTGGCTGAGAGACACAAAGTGAAGGAGCTAGATTGCTGCAGCCCCACAGAAAATCAGAAGGTGAGATCATCCAGAGAAGAGATTCCCAAGACATTGCTCAATTTTACACCAACTGCCCTTACTTCAGGGAGCTGATTGGGGTGGGAGGGGGGAACAAGATCACAAATCACCTTTTAAGCAGAGGTGCCAGACCACTAGTCACAAAAACTGAGCTCTGGAATGGCACCAGCAGAGTCCTGTTGCATTAGGTAGAGGCAGCTGGACTGGCTCAATCTGAATTGCCTCCTTCTTTCATTAGGTAATAATGGAACCCACCAGTACTGCCTAGATGTAGACTTGGAGACTAACTATTCCTTCTAAGAAAGGAAAGCCAAAGTAACTACAGGGGCCCAGGGATTTGGAGGTTCTCCCTCTGGGCTGCTACCTCCTATGTACCTCCTTGACCTCTTAGCAGCAGGTCTTTAGGCCCTATGGTTTAAGTTCTTTTTTAAATCTCTTCCTCATTATTCTCCCCTCCCTAGGACCACCTTAAAACAAAGAATCCCAGCACCAAAGCTACAGCTCCACCTGCAGGAAACCAAAAGAAGCTAACCCAGAAAAATTCTACAGGTGAAACAGAAACAAAACTTAGAATTTCTTTAAAACTATAAAACCCAAGTTAAAAATATGCCTGTTAAAAAGGCAGGCTGGAGGGTGGGAGGAAACCAGAGACACTCAGCAGTGGAAGAAAGTTGACAAGTCTTGAATGAGTAGACAAAACTGGAAGAGAGGCAGAATGGAAGAGATACCTCGTTACTAAAACTTAGAAAGTTTAAAGTGTTCAAGCCAAACGAAGTAAGTTCAATATATCAAAAATGTGCTATAAAGAACACAGAAATACTTCATCAAGTAGATATGGCAGTGTAGGAAGCAGGAATGTAAAGTATATTGTGCACAATTACCAAAAATCAATGAGACATAAGATAAAGACAGTCTTCGATATTGCATCTAGGTGATAGTGAAGGAGCTATAACTTTGGACACAAAAAGCACAAATGTATTATTTTAATTGCATTTAAAAAAATAAATGAGATGGGGCCACAGCAGTGACTCAATGGTAGGCTGTTTGCCTTGTACGTAGCTGACCTAGGAAGAACCGCGATTGGATCCCCCGGCTTCCAGTATGGCCCTCCAAAACAGGAGTAATTTCTGAGCGCATAGTCATGTTAACTCCTGAACGTCAACAGGAGTAGCCCAAAAACAAAACAAAAAAAAATGAAAAATATTGAAGCTTTTTAAAAAAAGAAAAATATAGCATATAAGTAATCTCTGTAGTATTTTAGGACTTTATCAGACTTCTCACCAGACAACTATTAGCTAGAAAAAAGATGAGAAGACATACTCTAAAATAAGGGGGAAGGTGCTGTCTAAAAACAATTTGCCTGAAAATTTATCATTAAAGACAAGCAGGTAAAGTGCTCGCCTTGCATGTGGCCAATCCCTGGCTTCCTATAAGTTCCCCCAAGCACTGCCAGAAGTAACTCCTGAGTGCAGAATCAGGAGTAAGTTCTGAGCATTGCAGGATGTGGCCCCAAAACAAAACAAAATAAATTATTATGAAAATTCGATGAAGAAATAAAGGCTCTTTGACAAACAGAAGATTTTAGAGTTTACCAGCATCAAATCAGCATTAGACAAAATGTTGAAAAGAGTTATATATAGAAAAAAAGAAGATAACAAAATCTTGAGCGAGATGATAAACAATAAGATAGTGAAAGAATAAAAGTAATAATGATCTGGAGAAAAAAACCAAAAATATAAAAGTGGAGGGGAAAATAGATGGGGACAGTCAAATGACAAGCCAAAGTCTGAACTGACAAAATTTTTTTCACAAAATATATGATTTACTCTCCATGGTAATCACAGAACAAAAATCTGGAACAAAGATATTAGAAGAAATAAGGGGAAAAAAGAGTCATCATAAGGTAAACTATCCACATGAAAAAAAATAAAAAGACAAATTTACATAAATAAAAAAATTCTTCATATGAATTGACTGAACTCACCACTCAAGAAAAATGGTTCAATGATTTTAAACAACACAAACTGGGTGTGAGATGGGGAGATAGTTCCATGGGCTAGAGTGTATATTCAATCCCCAGCACATGTGGACTTCAAGCACATAAATCCTAAGTTCCAACTATACTTTCCCTTCCACTAAAAAAATAATTTTCCTACACCATATATACTGTATATACATATATAAAGTATCTCACTTTACATACAAAGACAAACATCTTAAAGCCTGGAGCAAGGTGTTCGAAATCATAATGATAAAGAAATGAACAAGACACTGCGATTCTAAAAAGATGGCTTTCAACTAAAGAAGTAATAAGAAATAAAGGTGAATTTTACACATTGATCAAGGGCCAATCCATTACATTGTGAAGGTCATCAATATATATTTGTATAGAGCACCAAAAACAACAATATACATCAAAGAAACAGCATAATTGTAGAAATTCTTAGTACACCCCCCATATAAATGGAAAGATAATCTAGACAAAAATGACTAAGTAAATAGTAACATTAAATTATGAAATCAAAGAATAAATTTAATCGCAATAGATATAAATGTTCGTCACAAAAAAAGATACACATTCTTCTCAAGGACAGATGGGGTAGGATTTTAGTTTGTGCAAATTAAGATTGTATTGAGCATCTTTTCTTTTTACTTTTTCCAATTTTTCTTTTACTTAAAGTATTTTGATTTCTTTTTTTTTCTTTTTTTTTTTTTTGGTTTTTGGGTCACACCCGGCAGTGCTCAGGAGTTACTCCTGGCTCTATGGGGTGCCGGGTTTTGAAACACATTCCTTCTGTAAGCAAGGCAAACGCCTAGCTTCATGCTGTCTCTCTGGCCCCGTATTTTGATGATTTTTAATTGAGTTATACAGTTACAAAGTTGTTCATGATTGAGTTTCAGTCATACAATGTCCAACATCTATCCCTTCACCAGTACACATTTTCTGCCACCAATGTCCCCAGTTTCCCTCCCTCTGTTCCCCTCCATTTCTCTTCTCTCTCTCTCTGTCTATCTCTATCTCTCTCTATCTCTATCTCTATCTCTCTCTTCTATCTCTCTATCTCTGTTTCTCTGTCTCTGTCTTTCTCACTCTATCTTGTTCTTAGAATATTGTTACTGAAGGAATATCATTTTATCTCTTTTCAGTTCCCAGTTTTCCCTAATTACATTCCTCCACTCTGTGGATATCATCTTTTCTGACACAGTGGTATATTACTACACATCAATAGCACAAGTAAAAGAAGAAAAATATCAAACTTGTGGAACTATTTGGAAGGACCAGAGAGATGGGGCAAAGGGATACTGAGGCTATGTGCTTCGGACCCCATTTCTATCTCAAGTTTCATTCCTCTGAGTATCACCAGGTATAGGCTGGGAAATCATCTGTCTGTGAACCACTGTAATTCCCAGCACTGCAGAATCTGAGCAAGCAAAGCATTCTCAGGCCCAAATACTGAATCTCCTAATCCTATTGATTGTGTATCATGGGGAGAAGTTAGGGAATTTCCCTAGAATATGCCGGTTTACATGATCTCTAGCAGTATTCAAGCATTCTGCACTCCATCCACACTTATTATTGCCTTTCTGATATAGATCATTCTCACCGATGTGAAAAGATTTCATTAAAATCCCATTTGCTTTGATTAAATACTTAGATTCGATTTATCTAAGAAATAATAGACATCTTTTCAAGTACCTTTTGGTCATCAATATATTCTTTGGAGAAATATTGATTCCAATTACTACCTCTTTTAATAAGGCTAATTGTTTTATTTTTGTTGTGGCTGAGTTATATGCTTTGTATTTTGATTTTTTCGGGGGTTTGGGATTGTTTTTTTTTTTGTTTTGTTTGTTTGTTTGTTTTTTTCCAGTGGTGTTCCGGGATTACTCCTGGCTCTGCTCTCAGAAATCGCTCCTGGCCATGTGGGATGCTGAGGATTGACTTGGTGTTCAATCCTGGATTAGCTGTGTGCAAGGCAAATGCCCTACCACTCCAGACCATGCTTTGTATTTTGGATATGATATTAACCCATTGTCAGATCAATGGTAAGTAAATATCTTTTTGTAGCCAATGTTGTTTTTGTTCTTTTCATTTTGAGGCTGTTGAGGCTTTTGAATTTGATGTACTTCTTTTTGCTTCTTTTGCCTTTGGAAATATGACAAAAATGATATCTCTATAGTTTGCATAAAATAACATATTATTGCCAATATTTTTCTAGGTGTCGTTTAGTTTTCTATCTTACATTCAAATGCTTAATTTAATTTAAATAATGATTTATATACATATGTGTGTATATATATATTATCTATATATGCCTTACCCAGTAATCTAGTTTCACTTTTTACATGTAGCTGAAGGACAATTTTCTAACGTCTGAAATACCTCTGGTATTATGGGGAAGGGATTTACATCTGGTTGTGTTCAGGACTTTCTCCTCCTCTATACTCAGAAATAATATCATGGGACTATTTGTGATTCTAGGGGTCAAACTTAGGAGAATGAACCTAGCAAATATCTTGTGAGCACACAGTGATGCCCAGCAAACACTAAAGCTAGAATATACACAAATACTCAACTAAGGAGCATAACCTGAGAGTACTTGAGCAAAGCCTTCCAGCACCATAACTAAGTATGAGCACAGTCAACCATGTGTGACATCAAATAGAGATGAAGAAGGAGGGTGAGGTTGACAACATTTAGAAGACTTGATCTTGCCCAGATCTTATCCAGGCCAAGAATGGCCTGATCTAGTTTGATCTTTTTCAAAAGCTTCAGAACATCCCCATTTATTTCAGAGCATCCTCATTCACCCTCATTTTTCTTCATGTTAGTTAAAAACCCACACATATCTTTCATTTGTTAAACCCATGCACTAAATAGATGTATTTTTGCATGCAGAGTATAATTCAATATGTTTGGGTTTTGGGGGGGTTATTATTTGGATATATGGGGGAGAAGGTGAGGGTTTGGGGCTATACCCAGAAGTGCTTAGGGCTAATTTCTGGCTGCTGACCTTGCTGCTGCACTCCTGGTGGTGCTCAGGAACCATATGTGGATTTGTGGAATTGAACTGGGGTCAATAGTATGTAATGAGATACCTCTGTGGCATTCTCAGAATGGTTGGGGAAAGATTTCCCTTTCTGGGTGAAACCACAGTGGTTCAGCACCCCACCCTACACCCTCAGACAAAAACAGCCCAGCTCCACAATGAAACTGAAATAACATGAGTTGAACCTTCTTAGGTGGGTCAGGCTACAGGCTGAAAACTCAGGGATAATTTTGGAATGGAGATGACCCAAGTCCCCATCACCTTCCTGGTGGTGGAAAACTTAGGGGCCTCCACCCACACCAACTACATTCCTGGCAAAAAAAAAAAAAAAAATGGTCCAGCTTCTCTACCAAGTTCCCAAAGGAAATAATAGTTACTGATATTTCCCAGGAAGTCTGGTCTAGCTGAAACCTCTGTGACAATCTCAAATAGGTAAGGGCAGATTCTCCTTTCTGTGTGAAACCACAGCAACCCAGAGCCATAAGCTACACCCTCTAACAGTAACTGCCCAGCTGCACAATTTGACTTTACAAGCTACCAAGTCATCAAGTTTTTTCAGATTTATAGAGCCTAGATTGTACTGCCATAAGTGGCCATGCAACACTTCAAAATTTCATAGTATCAAACTAGTAGTATCATAGCAACCCTGATAGAAAAGTTATATAGAAATCCGCCAAGCTCAGAGAGACTAAATAGTAACACAGAAGGCTCAACTAGTACCAACAACAGCCCAGTAAATCTTTAGACACTGACTTTAGAAACACCATGGAAAGATATAACAATCAGTTCAAATTGACCCTTACTGATCTAAGTTTTGATCATTCCATTTGCCTTTATATTGTAACAAACAATATGAGGCAAATTTGTCTCTACCTGCAAGGGGGCAGGCTAAGATAGTGGCTAGGAAATTGGGAATGCTGGTGAAAGAAGGTGACACTGGTGGTGAGATTGTTGTTTGAACATTTAATACCTGAATTGACTTGGCATTTGAGTAATGAAAAATTTGCCAAAACACTGTGTTACAGTGTTAAAATTAAAAAAAAAACACTAAAAATAAAAAGTTAAAAAATTCAGCATCTAAATAATGTGTTCCCAATTATAACTTATCTTTTAAAGTCAGACAGATAGTACAGTAGTGAGGGCACTTGCTTTCCCAAGACTAATCTAGATTTGATCTTCAAGATCTCATATAGTCCCTGAACTCCACCAGGAATGATTTCTGAACACAAAGTGAGGAGTAACTCCTGAAAACCACTGGATGTTGTCCCCGAAACAAATAAGCAAAAAGGACTGTGGTTCTTTTGTGTGTGTTCTAGATTAGATATTAGTAACTGCTTTATGAATATTGGAATTCACTCACTAAAATATATATAACATTTATTAATAAGTACTATGCCCTTATGTTCTCTGATCTCTTTTTAATAATTTATTTATTTAAGCAACATGCTTACAAATGTTCTCCTTCTTAAAAAGACACATCTAAATAGAACAAACATAAACTCAAAGTAAAGGTTAGAGGACAATCATTCAAGCAAACACTTCCCTTATAAAGGCTGAAGAGGCCATATTGATTTAAAAGTATACAGATGTTAGACTTAAAGTAGTTATAAGAAATAGAGATTAACATTTCTTTTTTGTATACCCTCAACTCACACTGCCTCTTCTCTGAAATTCATGATGATTCTGCCCTTTGTTGATTTACCTTATCTTTAGACCTATATAACCTAGAAGTTTTCTGTTTTTTGTTTGTTTGTTTGAGACAGCGCTGCTCTTTAAAGTATGACTACACTCTGAGCACCAAGAAACAGTCTTTCTGGGAAATAGTGCCACTTTCTCTGGGGTAAACCTAAACTCTTATTTTTTGTTTATCTATTTGTTTGTTTGGGGGCTGCAAGTGGCCTGGACTCTGATTTTGTTTCCTTGCTTGCTTTGGGGCCACACCTAATAGCACTCAGGAGCTCCTGGCTCTGTGTTCAGAAATTACTCCTGGCAGGTTAGGGAGATGGACATTTCTTAATAATCAAGGGATATATACAAAAGGAAGAAATCGGGCTGAAGAGATAGCATGGAGATAGGGCATTTGCCTTGCATGTAGAAGAACAGTGATTCAAATACCAGCATCCCATATGGTCCCCGAGCCCTCCAGAAGCGATTTCTGAGTGTAGAGCCAGAAGGAACCCCTGAGAGCTGCCAGGTGTGACCCAAAAACATAAACAAACAATAGAAAGAAATCATGCACACCCAATAAGGGATTAATACAATATGGAAAACAGTTGTTGACAAATTTAAATGAAGACATAAATAGCAACACAATAATAGTCAGAGTCTTCAACACATCCCTGTCACCCCTTGATAGGTCAACCAGGCTGAAACCTAACAGGAATCTACTAGCTCTGAAAGGAGAAATGGAAGAAAGTGACCTAATCAATATTAGAGCTTGTTATCCCCAGAAACTGGATTCACACATTCTTCTCCAATGCATATAGGTCATTCTCCAGGATAGACTACTTTCCGGCCAATAAAACATAACACCATAAAATCAAAGAATAGAAATTGTATGACCTATTTTCTCATATCACAATGCACTGAAAATATAAATGAATGGAACAGACACAGAAGAAAAACTTTAACACCGGAAATTAAACAGCTCACTACAGAACAGGTAGGTCAGAGATTAAATAAAAGAAGACATTAAAAGATTCTTTGAAATAAAAAAGAACTAAGACACAAAATATCAGAATTTGTAGGACAAGGCAAAAGAGGTACTAAGAGGAAAATTTCTAGTTTTGCAAGCACTCATCAGGAAGGAAGAAGGGGCCTACATAAATGACTTAACACAGCTTATAAAATTAGATAGTAATAAAGAAAGGGCTAATATCTAAAATATACAATGTATTGATGGAACTTAACCAAAAAAATCTAACATAATCAGAAAGTGGGAACAGAAATGAGCAAACTGTCCCTCAAAGAAGTCCAAGTGATCAAAAGGCACATGAAAAAATGCTCCACATCACTAATCATCAGGAAGATGCAAATCTAAACAAACAACAATGGGGTACTATTTTATGCCACAGAGACTGGTACACGTCACAAAGAACAAGAACAATCAGTGCTGGCAGGGTTGTGGGGAGAAAGGAACTCTCATTCACTACTGGTAGAATGCCATCAAATCCAGCTGTTATGGAAAACAATATGGAGATTTCTCAAAAAACTGGAGATGAGATCCAGCTATACCACTCCTAGGAATATACCTGAGGAATACAAAAATACAATACAAAATTGTCTTCTTCACACCTATATTTATTGTAGTACTATTTACAAAAGCCAGAATCTGGAAACAATCCAGACACCCAACAACAGATGAGTAGGTAAAGAAACTGTGGTACATATACACAATGAAATATTATGCAGCCATCAAGAAAACTGAAGTCATGAAATTTTCCTGTACATGCTGGGCATTGAAACTATTATGCTGAGTCAAATAAGTCAGAGGGAGAGAGATAGACACAGAATAGTCTCATTCATCTGTAGAATTTTAAAAAAATAAAATACATCATTTTAATAATACCCAGAGACAATAGAGGTGACGGCTGGAAGGACCAGTCTTATGAGGTTTACCACAAAGAATGGTGAGTGCAGTTAGAGAAATAACTACACTAAAAACTATCATGACAATGGTAGTGAGATAAAAAGAATGCCTGTCTTGAATACAGTTATTGGAAAGGAAGAGTAGGGAGATGGGGAGCATTGGTAGTTGAGAATGTTATACTGGTAAAATGTTGTACTGTTCTTTTTTATGACTGAAACTCAACTACAAACATGTTTGTAATCATGATGTTTAAATAAAGATATTATTTTAAAAACAACCAAAAATGGCAGACAGAAGGAATAATAAAGCTTAGAGAAGAAATTAATGAATCGAAAATCAAAAAAGCAATCTGAAAGATCAATGAAAACAAAATTCACTTCTTTGAAAAAATAAAATGATCTATAAATCATTAGGAAAACTCACAAGGAAAGAGAGAAACATAATAAACCTAATTAGAAATTAAAATGGGGACATTGGGACTGGAGAGATAGCATGAAGGAAAAGCATTTGCCTTGCATGCACAAGGTCGGTGGCTCAAATCCCTGCATCCGATATGGTCCCTGAGCCTGCCAGGAGCAATTTCTGAGCATAGAGCCAGGAGTAACCCTTGAGTGCTGCTGGGTGTGACCCAAAACCAAAAAAAAAAAAGGGGGGGGGATCCCTACAGAGAGGAGATAGTACAAAAATTCAAAGGATAATCAAAGACTACTTTGAGAAATTCTATGGCACAACACAAGAAAATCTGGAAGAAATGGATAAATTCTTGGACATTTAAAATGTTCCAAAATTGAACCAAGAAAAACTAGCATATCACTATTGAGGAAATTAAAATGATGATAAAAAAACTTTCCCCGGGACCGGGCAGTGGCGCTGGAGGTAAGGTGCCTGCCTTGCCTGCACTAACCTAGGACAGACCGCGGTTCGATCCCCTGGTTTCCCATATGGTTCCCCCAAGCCAGGAGCGACCTCTGAACGCATAGCAGGAGTAACCCCTGTGCGTCACTGGGTGTGGCCCAAAAAACAAAAAAACAAAAAAACAAAAACAAAAAAAAAAGGCTTTCCCAAAAATAAAGCCCAGGCCCAGAAGGATTCACTTAATAAATTCCTTTCAAGAGAACCTACTACCAATACTTTTCATCCTCTTTTAAGAAGTTGAAGAAACAGAAACACTCCTAAATAATTTTCATGAAACTACCTACACCCTGAAACCAAAAGATGTGTCACAAAAAAAGGGTACTACAGACCAATATCCCTGATGAATACAGATGTAAAAATCATCAACAAAATTCTAGAAAAGAGGATGGAACACCTCATCAAGAAGATCATACATGATAACCAAGTAGATTTCATTCCAGAGATGCAAGGATAGTTTAACATATGCAAGCCAGTCAATGTGATACACCATATCAACAAAAGAAAAAAATAAAAACTATATGAGCGTATCAATAGATGCAGAGAAAGAATTTGATAAAGTCCAATACCTAGTCATAATAAAAATCCTCAACAAGATAGGAATGGAAGGAACTTTTCTCAATGTAATCAAGGCCATTTACCACAAGTCCCTTGCATATATTATACTTGATGGACATAAACTGGAAGGAAGCCTTTCCTCTAAAATCTTTGATTTTGCGTCTGTTTGTTCTGACTATTCAGATACGTTTTTGTAAGCAGCAGAAGATTGGATTCAGCTTTTTGATGCATTTTTCCATTTTGTGTCTCTTAACTGATATATATATATATATATTCCATTGATATTGAGAAAGATAATTGCCATGTGATTTAGTGACATCTTTCTGTAGGAGTTTGGTACATTTGCTGATCTGTATTTTCTTAAAGTAGACCTTTGAGTTCATCTTTTAAGGTTGGTTTTGAGTCTGTAAATTTCCTAAACTGTTGTTTATTTATGAAGCTGTGTCTGTCCTTCAAACCAGAATGTAAATCTGGCTGGGTTAAGAACTCTTGGCAAAGCTCATTTCATTGAGTTTTGTCACTATATCCCACCTCTGTCTTCTGGCCTTGAGGGTTTCTTGTGACAGGTCTGCAGTAAATCTTAAGGATGCTCCTTTGAATGTAATTTCCCTTTTGTATTTTGGTGCTTTCAATATTCTATCCTTATCTGTGAGATTTTTCATTATGACTAGAAGGTATCTTGTGGGGTTTTTCTTCAGGTCTCTTTTAGTTGGTAATTTTCAGGTATGCAGGATTTGATTGCATGCAGTATTTAGCTCTGGGAGTTTCTCTACAATGATCTCCTTGACTATTTATTCTTTCTGGTGATTTTCTTCCTGGGTCTCTGGGACTCCAAAAATACTTACATTGTTTCTGTTGAGTTTATCAAAGACATCTATTTTCATCTGTTCGCAATCTTAGAGAATTTTTTTCATTGGTCATTTGTTTTAAGGCTCTTTTCTAATTTCTTCTGGTGGATAGAGTTCTTATGCATCTCATCTTTGAGTTCACTGATTCGGTCCTCAGCTTCTGAGGTTTTCCAATGAGATTTTCATTTATCCTACCAACTATTCTCATTTCTACTTTCATATCATTTAATTCTTATTTTTGGTTCATTCAGTTCATTCCATGCTTTCTTTGAATTCTATGAGGATCCTCCATATTTCTTCTCTAAAGTCCTTATTTAAGAGGCTAAATAGGTGTTGACACTTTTAAGGCCATCAGAGCTGCCATCTTCATTCGTGATGGACTGTGTTATTTTCCTATTGTCAAGTTGTTTTCTTTTTTTTTTCACTTAAAGGCAAACTTTATTTTTATTGTTTATTAATATATTTATTTAAACACCTTGATTAAAATATGACTGTTGTTGGGTTTCAGTCATGTAAAGAACACCTCCCTTCACCAGTGCAACATTCCCATGACTGATGTCCCAAATCTCCCTCCTCCCCACCTCACCTCCAACTATACTCTAGACAGACTCTCTACTTCCCTCATTTATTTACATTGTTATAATTCTCAATACAGTTATTTCTATAACTGCATTCACCACTATTTATAGTGAGCTTCATGAAGTGAGCTGGACCTTTCAACCACCCTCTCTATGTCTCTGAGAATTATTGCAAAAATGTCTTTTATTTTTCTTAAAATCCAAAGATGAGGGAGACTATTCTGTTTCTATCTCTCTCCTTCTGACTTATTTCACTCAGCATAATGGATTCCATGTACATTCATGTATAGGAAAATTTCATGACTTCATTTCTCCTGATGGCTGCAAAATATTCCATTGTGTATATGTACCACAGTTTCTTTAGCCATTCATCTGTTGAAGGGCATATTGGTTGTTTCTAGAGTCTGGCTATTGTAAATAGCAAAACAATGAATATGGTGTGAGGAAGGAATTTTTGTATTGTATTCTTGTGTTCCTAGGGTATAACCCTAGGAGTGGTATAGCTGGGTCATATGGGAGCTCAATTTCCGTATTTGGAGAAATCTCCATATCACTTTCCATAATGGTTGGACTAGACAGCATTCACAATAGCAATGGATAAGAGTTCCTTTCTCTCCACATCCCCACCAGCACTGTTTATTGACATTCTTTGTGATGTGCGCCAATCTCTGTGATGTTGAGATGGGACCTCATCATTTTTTTGATCTGCATCTCCCTGATGATTAGTGATGTGGAGCATTTTTATGTGTCTTGTGGCCTTTTGTATTTCTTCTTTTTCTGTTCATTTCTTCTTCCCATTTATTGATGGGATTAGATTTTTTTCTTGGAAAGTGCTGCCAGTGCCTTGTATATTTTGGATATTAGCCCCTTATCTGATGGGTATTGAGTGAATAGTTTCTCCTACTCAGTGGGTGGCTCTTGTATACTGGGCACTATTTCCTTTGAGGTGCAGAAGTTTCTCAGCATAATATATTCCCATCTGTTTATCTCTGCTTCCACATGATTGGAGAGTGCTGTTTCCTCCTTAAAGATGCCTTTAATCTTAATGTCATGGAGTTTTTTTAACCTACATGTTGTCCTATATACCTTATGGTTTCAGGTCTGATATCAAGGTCTTTAATCCATTTGGATTTTACCTTTGTACATGATGTTAACTGGGAGTCTGAGTTCACTTTTTTGCAAGTGTCTAACCAGTGCAAACACCACTTGTTAAAGAGGCTTTCCTTGCTCCAATTAGGATTTCTTTATCCTTATTTAAAATTAGGTAATTGTATGTCTGGGGAATATTCTCTAAGTACTCAAGCCTATTCCACTGTTGATGTTGTTTATTATATTGATAGATTTATGAGTGTTAAACCATCCTTGCATTCCTAGGATGAAAACTACTTGATCGTAGGATCAAGTGGATCCCATTTGCCAGAATTTTGTTGAGGATGTTTGCAACTGTATTCATCGGGGATATTGGTCTGTAGTTTTCTTTTTTGGCAGTATCTCTGTCTGGTTTTGGTATCAAGGTGATGTTGGCTCCATAAAAGGTATTTAGAAGTGATCCCCATTTTTTCAATTTCATGAAAGAACCTGGCTCAGATTGCTAGTAGTTCCTCTTGAAAGGTTGAAAAGAATCCATTAGCAAATTCCTCTCGGCCAGTGCTTTTGTTTTGGGGCAGACATTTGATTACCATTTTTATTTCCTCAATGGTGATGGGGGTGTTTATATATGCTATATCTTCCTTATTCAAACATGGAAGGTTATAAGAGTTGAAGAATTTTTCCATTTCTTCCAGGTTCTCATATTTAGTGGCATAGACTTTCTCAAAGTAGTCTCTGATTACCCTTTGAATCTCTGCAATATCTGTAGTGATCTCCCCCTTTTTATTTCTAGTACGGGTTATCTCTCTCTTTCTTGTGAGTTTTGCCAGTAGTCTATCAATCTTGTTTATTTTTTCAAAGAACCAACTTCTGCTTTCATTGATCTTTCAGATTGTTTTTTGGGTTTCCACTTCATTGATTTCTGCTCTACACTTTGTTATTTACTTCTGTCTCCCTGTTTTTTTTCTTTTTGTTGATCATTTTCTAAGTTTATGAACTGCATCATTGGACCATTCAGGTATGCCCCTTCTTCCTTCCTGATATGTACTTGCAAAGCTATAAATTTTCCTCTCAGTATCACTTTTGCTGTGTCCCATAGATTCTGATAGTTTGTGTCTTCATTGTCATTTGTTTCCAGGGAAGTTTTGATTTCCTCTTTGGTTTTATCTCAGACCCACTGGTTGTTCAGTAGCAGGCTGTTTAATTTTCAGGTGTTGACATTCTTCTTCTGTGTCCCTTTGTAGTTCATATCTAATTTTAGAGTCTTGTGGTCAGCGAAGGTAGCCTGCAAAATTTCTAACCTCTTGATTTTATGGAGCTATGTTTTATGTGCCAGCATATGGTCTATCCTGGAGAATGACCCATGCACTTTGGAGAAGAATGTGTATCCAGGTTTCTGTGGATGTGGTGCCCTATATATATCTAGTAGGCCTCTTTCTTCCATTTCTCTTTTCAGGGCTAGAATATTTTTGTTGGATTTCAGTCTGGTTGACCTATCAAGTGGTGACAAGGCTGTGTTGAGATCTCCCACAATTATTGTGTTATTGTTGGTGTCCTCTTTAAATTTTGTCAATAATTGTATTAGATATTTTGCTGGTCTCTCATTGGGTGCATATATGTTTAGTAGTGTGATTTCTTCCTGTTGCACATATCTCTTAATTAATACAAAGTGTCCATCTTTCTTTCTTGCAACTTTTCTAAGTCTAAACTTTGTGTCACCTGATATTAATATGGCCACCCAGCTTTTATAAGGGTGTTGTTTGCTTGGATAATTTTCCTCCAGCCTTTAATTTTGAATCTATATTTGTTCTGACTATTCAGGTGTGTTTCTTGTAGGCAGCAGAAGGTTGGGTTCACCTTTTTGATGCATTTAGCCACGCTGTCTCTTAACTGGTACATTTAGTCCATTGGCATTGAGGAAGATGTTAGTAATGGGATTTAATGTCATCTTTGTGTATAAGTTTGGCATATTTGTTTATCTGTCTTGTCTTAAAGTAGATCTTTCAGTTTTCTCTTTAAGGATGGTTTTGCATATGTAAAGTTTCTGAGCTGTTGCTTAATGTGAAGCTATGTATCCTTCCTTCAAACCTGAACGTGGATTGGGCTGGTTGCAGTATTCTAGGTAAAGCCTCTATTTCATTCAGTCTTGTCACAATATTCCACCACTATCTTCTGGCCTTGAGAGTTTCTTGTGGCATATCTGCTGAGCATCTTATGGATGCTCCTTTGAATGTAATTTCCCTTTTTGATCTTGCTGCTTTCAGTATTCTATCTATCTGTGGGATTCATCATTGTGACTAGAATGTGTCTTGGGGTGTTTTTATTCGGGTCTCTTTTAGCTGGTACTCTTTGGGCATGAAGGATTTGATTGCATGCAGTCTTTAGCTCTAGGAGTTTCTCTGTGTTGATGTCTTTTACTGTTGATTCTTTCTGGGGATCCCCTTCCTGGGCCTCTGGGACCCCAGTGATTCTTTGTTGTTTCTGTTGAGTTGATGAAAGATTTCTATTTTCATCTGGTCACATTCTTTGAGTACTTTTTTCATTGTGTGATCGTTTTTCCTTAAGGTTCTTTTCCAATCTCTTCTGTTGTATGGAGTTGTTCTGTATTTTATATTCCAGTTCACTGATTCTGTCCTCTGCTGCTGTTACCTTGCTGAGTAGGCTTTCCATTGAGTTTTTCAGTTCGATTACTGTGTTTTCAGATCTTATTTCAGTTTGGAGTTTTCTGAATCCTGCCTTTGTGTTTGGTTCAGCTAGAGCTATGTTTTTTTTTTATTTCCATGAAGAGCCTCCATATTTTTATTCTAAACTCTGTACCTGAGCGATTAATTAGATGTTTTTTTTTTTTTGAGGACATCAGAGCTATCATCTTCATTCTCTGTGCATGGTGTTTGACTGCGAGGTTTCCCCATTGTCACATTTTAGTGTGGTTTTTTTTCTGCATGTAATGGTGGGGTTCATTAGTTAGAAAGAGTGTGTGGCTGTGAAGCAAAGCAGAATAGAGAAAGAGTAGAGAAACACTCACAGGGGATACCCCTTCTGTCTCTCCCAATCGGTAATCTTACAATAGGGGTAGTTTCCTCCCACCTGACTTCACAGACAAAGGATCTTCCTTTCTGCCAGTGCACCACTGATAGCCAGTTTTCACTCACTGACTCAGTCTTTCTTGGCTTTTCGTCCTGGACACCTCTAGGAGATGGATTTTGCTTGGCCCTTCTTGGCCCATTCAGAAGAGATTCAGAATACAGAAGAGTAGAGAAACACGCATAGGCAACACTGCCCCCCCCCTAAATCTCTCCCAATTGGTAATCTCAGTGTGGTGTTTTTTACAAGTTTTGCTGGAGTTCATTGACTAGGAGAAGTGCAGGGCCAAGGAGCATAGTGTAGTGACTGCACCTCTCTGCCTTTTAACTTCAGGTCAAAGTCAGCTCACCTTTATTGATGTGCATTTTCATGGGCTCTGTTCTTTGGAGCAATGTGAGTCCAATTGCCACTGGTGGGTCAGGATCAGCACTATGGTTCTTATAGAGGAGTGCTATTGAATATGTGGAAACTCTAAGATTATCTCAGCACTTTGAGTGTTATGAGAGAATTAAATTTGACATAAATAATTTAAAAGACTATTTGTCTTAGTTTCCTAAAAATTATCACAGCTAGTATAATTTGAGATGCATAGGAGTGAATTCATTATAGTACATGCCATCAAGTATTAATTTAATCTCCCTTTGGAATCAGCTTGAAAACTGTCTCTCAGATCATATTGCCCCATACTGTAGCCAAATGCTGCAGTATGTTATTCAATTTCTCCCAAAAAAACTTAACTTGAGAATAATAATATAGGGTCATGGGACAGAGGGATAATACGATAAGTAAAGTGCTTTACTTGCAAGCAATCTAGAATTGCAAAGATTCTATCTTCAACATCCTATATGGTCTTCTGAACTCACCAGGTGTGATTCCTAAGTGCAAAGCCAGGAGTAACTCCTGAACACTGTTAGATGTGGCACCAAAAAAAAAAAAAGGTATATAGGCGCCTACTGTCTCTTACTATGACCACAAGTAGCCCTATAACTTAAACTATTTAATTAAACAAATTAAAATAAAATAAAATAGAACAAATTAAAATAAACTCTTAAATCACACTAGTCATATTAAAATATATTTTAAAAATCACTTGTGGGTAATAGTTACTGCATTTAATAACATACAGTGAGCATAACCACCAACCCAGAAACTTGTACTGGACAGTGCTGGTTTACAGTTTTATAACAGTTACTTAGGTTCTTAAAATAGGCAAAATGTATCATGAAACATTACAATTACTATTGGTGCATCGAACTGCATGTCAATTTTGCCTCCATTAAAATATTTAAACTAGTACAAATATCTTTTAATTATGTATGAATAAGGTTTAAAGTTCAATTATAGTATTATGTATGGTTCATGAAAAATTCAAAATAAAAATCCATTTTCTTATTTTGTCAGTTTTTATAATATAACAAATCTAATAAACTATAATAGTTTGTATGATTACCAATCTTGAATAATCACTTTCCATAAAATGGTAATTTGAAAATGTATAACTGGCCTAGAATTCATTTTGAAATATAATTGATACCCTCAGGGCTGGTCAGATTTGTACTACATTCATTTCACCCAATTTTTCTTTCAAGAATTAAAGTAACAATGTGTATTACAGTAATACATGGACTAAATTAAAGATAAGATTTAACATAGCACAGTGGGAGAAAAACATTACCACCACAATAATAAAATATCTTCTGTTCCATTAAGTATATCAACATTTTTCAGTGTCAAGAAATCAAGTTATATATTGTAAAACTACAAGACCTTGTTAATTGAATTTTTCAGAAAAGTTTAGTAAATTGATTTTTCAGTAAATTAAAGAAAATATACACATTTGCAAGTACTATTGGTTTAAACCAAAATATCTTAGCAATAAAGTTATTAATATTTCTCAGTAGTCAACATACACAATAACTTTCTTCCAAATGTTTAGATTAAATATAATTTTAAATATCTCTCAGGGCTGTAATGCCTAAGTAATAAAACACATAATTAAGCCCTGAGTCTGATATCCCTAGATCTGCATAACGCTCCCACCCTCATCTCCAGAGAGGCCCCTATTGGCCCCTTACCACAACCCTAGATGACTCCTACACTTTTAAATAATGGTTTTGGTCTATAACAATGACTTTGGGACATTTTGTCCATGTCATTTCTATGATTAGAACCCAGCCATTCTCAAGAAAAACCTAAATCCATGCTATTTCTGTTCTTTTTCTGAAGACAGTTTTAGCAATTTCTCCTTTTCTAGTCTGGGACACTGACCTCCTGAGCTATTCCTAAAATATGTCAATAAGTGCCCCAACTTTATTGCTTTGGCATGTACTGCACTAGTAGTTAGAATGTTCTACCCTGGGGACAGGGCGGTGGCATTGGAGGTAAGGTGCTTGCCTTGCCTGTGCTTGCCTAGGACGGACCACGGTTCGATCCCCCGATTTCCCATATGGTTCCGCAAGCCAGGAGCAACTTCTGAGCGCATAGCCAGGAGTAACCCCCCCCCCCTGAGCGTCACCTGACATCTGTATAACCTCCTCTCTTACTTAATTCAAGTCTTTCCACCAATGTCACTTTCTTAGTAAATCCGTTCCTGGTCACTATATATATATAGATAGATAGATGATAGATAGATAGATAGATAGATAGATAGATAGATAGATAGATAGATAGATAGATAGATAGATAGATAGATAGATATAGATATATGTTTTTACCTTTAAGTCAATGTATATTTCATCTCTTTCCCATCATAGCATTTCCCTGCCCTGCTCACTCGACTACTTTCTATTTCCTTCCAAATACTTAGCAACATTTGATATGATTTACTTGTTTCTGTAAACAAGCCTCAGTAACAGTTATAGGTTATGAAAGTAGAGACTTTATCTATTTTATCCACTGATAAATGCCAAGTCTTGATTGTAATGCTTGAAACATTATGAGAGGTGATAGATAAATTTTGAGCAATAGAAAAATGAAAGTCTTAGTAAATGCTGGAGAATGTCAAATGGCCTCATTTTCTCTATCTAAAGATACTTGATATGATAACAGGCTCTGAAACTTAACAAAATGTATGGTAGATGTGAACATGCTCCAAATTTCCTAATCATATCTGTGATTCTATCATGTAAAGAAAAATCCATCAGAATTGTAATGCTGCACTTGTTATGGGAATTTTCTAGCTTGCTGCATCATTTCCAAGAATAGTTTGTATTATATCCTAAGACCATAAAGATGATAAATATATATCCTGCCTCTTCTTGGTTTCTGAAAAGGAATACACTGATTTGAGGACAAAAGCTAACACTCATTAAAGGATCAAAAAGAAAAAAAATGATTTTAGAATGCTGTAATATTTTATATTTGAAGTTAGTTATCATTTTAAATCCTCAAACAGAACTACTTAGCATTACTTGATAGATATCATCTATCAAGCTCAGAGCCCAAGTTTTAGAAGTTGAATTTTTTCATAATGCCAGGATACTTTTCATAGTTCCTGAGTATCTGTGGGGTGAGAGCATGTGTATATTTACATCTGAACATTTTAATTCCACATACTGAATGGTTAAAATTGTATTTAAATTGTCATATATAGTAATTCAAAGTAAATTTTAAATGAGGCATCCAAAACTAATTTTCTCCATAGTCTTATAGAGGTGTGAAACAATAAATAACTTACAAAAACTTTAAAATTCTATTGAAATACAATTTATAATAAACAAATGCGTTAAAATTTTCAAATGTATTTCTAGAAGCAGCAAGCATGACTAAAAGTGTTAGCATAATTTAAAGAGAAGGAAAGAGATCTCATTGAAGCAAACACATGCTTTGCTTGAAGGATTTAATTTGGATTTGAATTTGATATCTTACAAGAATGCTTTCCTGAGAAACACTGGGAGCAACTCCCACACACAGAGTCAAGAGTAGCTACTGATATCACTGGGTGGGACCCCAAAGCAAAACTAAAGGAATTTGTTTGGGGTTTGATTATGGTTGTGATTGGAAAGGACTGGGGGAAACCACCCACTACACCCTGCAGTGCTCAAGAATTATTCCTGATGAAACAGGACCTTATGCAATGCCAGTAATATAACCTGTGTCAACTATGTACAAAGCAATCTCCTTTGCTACTGTACTATCTCCCTGGTCCTGAAAAAGAATTTTCACACACCATCATGATTCCATGAACTTTCATGTCCTCTGTGCCTCTGGAAAGTAGGGGAGCTTTCTAGTTTGTTATTTGATTACTTTCATCACCATTAAGGCAGAAACTGATAACTCACAACCACATTTTCTTTGTCAACTATGAGCAAAGCTATCTAAAGTAAATGGGTAAAAAGGAGTTTTGACCACTGCTGTCAAATAGAGACATGAGCTTCTAACCAGGAAAGTCCACAGCTCTACCCTGCAGACCCATAATATACAATGGACTCTGCTCTCTAAGGCACAGATGAAGAAAGTTTCACAGGTTCCCCAGCCTTGAGGACCATAGTTGGTTTGAAAGTTTGAGCTGACACTCAAGCCAGCGAAAGAGGAAGTACAATAAGACATAGCACATATGAAAAACACCATTTTATAGCTAATTCCATTCTCAAGCACACACATTCAATTTTCTTGTTGTCTCTATCTGAGGTAAGGAAAAAAGACAAAACTTTACCAGCATCTGGGATCCTTGACTCGCTGTACATAAAATATTTAGTACACCATGTGGTAATTTTCCAGATCCGCTATGTCTTTCAATTAAATAGCAGCTATTTTGTGTTTATTGTTATATTGGGAATACAGCAATAACCAAGACAGGTGGTGCCTGAGATCAGCTGTACTTAGTGAACATGTGGCCCTCAGTCCAGAACCAGATGGGGCATTGTGTAAATTCACTGTATTCCAGACCCAAAAAAATATTTAAATTAAATTATAATGAAATATAATTAAAACCAGATATTACTATGAATGCAGGGTTCTGGAAATTAAGCAGTCCAAGATTTTGCTATAAAATCTTAGAAGAGGAAAAAGACAAGCAAAGTTACTCATTCCAATTCCATGTTATAGTCATTGCTTTTCAATGAAATTCATGGATGTGACCAATTTTAATGCAAGTCTCATTTTTTTATGGTTTGTTTGCTCTGACAACGTCAAACAACTAAGCTTGGAGACTGATCATTCAAACAGACTGTCGAAAAACAGGGAAATATAAAAATACCTACTAAAGGCTAGAATGGTAGTTCAGCAGGTAAGGCACTTGCCTTGTATTTGGTCAACGTAGGTTCAATTCCCAGCATCCCAAATGATCCCCTGAGCACCCTCAGGAGTAATACCTGAATGCAGAGCCAGAAATATACCCTAAGTATTATCATATATCATTTTGTAATTTTAATTGTGATTTTTTAACACAACTGTTATAGTGCAAATACCTAAACAAAAAAAAGTGAGGCCCCAGAAAATAACTATCAATGTACAGGTATATTATTAGCTAGCAAAAAATCATGTCCAAAGCAAATCTAAATCCAGTTCACAAATTCTGGAATAGTCACAAATATTTGACTTTCTGCTAAGTAACAAAACATAAGCAGTTGACCACAGGGCCTAGTTTATGGACTCAATCAGCAGCCCTGTGAGTACCAGCCCTAATAACCTCACAGACACTAGGCTGAGGGCATTCTGGCAATTTACTGCTCTAGTTCTTCACAGCAACACCACAGCAACATGTGTGAGCACAACAGCTAAAGAAATTCAGCTCCACATGGCACTGTAACCAGTGGCTAGAATGGAAGTCCCTGAAGAGCACATGAAGGAGCACTACAATGACCACACAAGGACCACAACCAAAGTCTGTAAGCTGCATTCTCTGGGTGAGATCTCATTGTGCATGGCATCAGATGTGTAATCCCCACAGCTTAACCAAGCCACAGAGAATACAGCTGACTCTATGAGTCTTGTATGCAGAGTTTGTGTCCCTACTGGTTACTACAACAACCATCCTAAGGAAATGGTGGGGGATAAATAAAACTTTTTTCTTTACATCAGCAAATGACACTTAGAGAAATTCTACATTTCTTTTTTTTTGGGGGGGGAGCACACCCTGTGGTGCTCAAGGTTACTCTTGGCTCTGCACTCAGAAATTACTCCTGGCAGGCTCAGGGGACCATGTGGAATGTCGGGGATCAAATTTGGGTCCATCCTGGGTCGACAGCATTCAAGGCAAGCACCCTACCACTGTGCTGTCGCTCTGGCCCTTCTACATTGCTTTTTGTTCTTTGTTGTTGTGGGGATCCACACTTGGCAGAATTGAGGACCACTATGGCAATTCCCAGAGGTGTTCAGAAACAGCAGTGCTTAGAGAGCCCAGAGAAGTATCCAGAATGATGTAAGGATCATGTGCTTACATGGATTAAACCCAAAGTCTCACATATACCAGGCATGCACGTACTGTACAATGTGAACCACAAACCTTTCCTGTTTTTCTGGGTCTCATTTAGAGGTACTCAGGGCTTTCTCCTGGCTCTGCACTCAGGGATCATTCCTGGAAATTCTCCAGGGACCTTATAGGATGTCAAGTATCAAGTACCACTCTCTCATGTGCAAGATAAGTGCCCTACCATGTGTAATATTGCTGCAGCTCCTGTTATAAAACAGTTTATAGATGAATGATTTTATACTATAAAGATTTTATAGAAACACTATGGGCTCTAATAATGTTAGAAAACAACAATTTCCAATGTAGATACTTTACAAACTATTTGGAGTATTTAAGTAGCACATATTAGAGCCAGAGTGTTAACGCATTAGGTGGAGTGTTTGCTTTGCATATGGCCAACCTGGGTTCAATTCCCAGCATCCCATATGGCCCTCCAATCCTGCCAGGAGAAATTTCTGAGTGGAGAGCCTGGAGTAACTCCTGAGCATCATGGGTGTGGCTGAAATACAAACCAAAAATATAGCATATATTGCTCTCCTAATCAAAACTTATTTTTTATCATATACCAGAATTTCACAGTTCCTCTCACAAGTGGTAACTGGGATGTCTCTTCGAAGGGGAGCTGGCCGACAGGACCCCTGAACTGAACACTAACACTAGATCAGGGATATGGGACCCCCAAGCCAGGCCTTCACAGCAAGGCCAGGCAGCCAGGTCCTGGGGGTGTGGGGAAAGGGAACAAGTAGCCCCTCCCACGGCCATAAACGGGCTGTGTAGCGGACCTTCTCGCACTGAGGTCCTTTCTCACCAGTCCTCATTTCCCAATACGGGCGGGCATGCTAGCTAAGACAACTGTACTTAGTTTACCATGATACTACATTGCTCATAATTTTAGATTGCTCCTAGGAAATGAAACAGAATGCCCAAGATCCACAGAATAAACTACTCCATGTGCTTAACTCCTCACAAAGCAGAACATCCTCCCCACCCCAGTCAGATGTCAACCAGCTCCCAAAGTGAAAGGATAGATTCCCTACATGAGAAAAACTGACACTCCGCTACTATTGACTCATTTGCTCTCCACAGTCCCTCTCTCTTCATCTCCCTCTACCATGGACTTTTGCTTGCAATGGGATTCGTTGGTTGAGAAGCCCTCCACTTGATGATACTCCCTGATATGTGACTGCTGGGAGCCACCTTCCCTAGACTCTCAAAATCAACTCACAGGTTCCAGATCTTATCCCTTCCCCGCCTATTTCAAAAGACTTTAAAAAAAAAAAAAA
>PVKC010002060.1:0-45846 GCA_004027635.1 Crocidura indochinensis | reverse complement strand
TGCAGGAGAGTGTCTTGCATTTAGGGTAAGGCACGTAAAGAAGTAGTGTAATACAGGTCTAATACTTATGATGGTAGAATAGGTTTCCCCTTTGTCTTTTGAGATTTTCTTGTGGCTGTGGGTTCCCGGGGGCCTTTTCATCTCCCAACCTGACCTTCTTGAGATTGGCAAAAGGTTTGCGATAGGGAGGACTTGAGAGGAGTTGATGCTTTGGGGGATATTTGTAGAGCTGAGTCCTGTTTCAAGTATCTGTCCATGTGAGGAAGGGTTGGTAAGGAGAATCATGCAGCATGAATCAGGAGGGGAGTTGATTGCCGTTTCTTGAAGGGGGCGAGGTTCGGGTTTGACTGGTTGTCCCTTCGGTTAGGTGCTGGGCACTGGATCGCTGGGATAGAAGGTCATTCTTGATGCCTATTGTTTTGGGGACTGAGGATGAGGAGTTTTAATAAGTTGGGGGAATTTGGGTGGGAGTGAGGGGTGGAGGGATGGTCAAGTTTTCAAAGGGTGGAGAAGGGGAAAGTATATGGAAGGGGCAGGAAAGAAACAAGAAGTTAAATTAGAAGGAAAGGACCGAAAAGGAGAGAAAAATAGGAAGAAAAAAAAACAGTAGTGAGAAGAATGAAGAAAAGAGCGAGGGAATGTTAGTTTGGGTGTGTTTGATGAGTAGAGCCTGTAGTATAAGTCTGTAGGTCACAGTCGCTGGTTGATGGTCTGGGTGATCTCGTGCTTCTGGTCCTATATGAAGGTGTAACCTAGAGATAAAGGGTGTGTTAAAGGAGTTTTATCGGGGCATTCTCGTAGTGCAATCTGGGTATGGTATCTTTAGAGATAATTTTTAATTACACTATATAGGACTTTTGCCAGTCCTATGTAGATGTCAAATAACTGTTGAACAATCTTAAGATTTCTTGAGAATCTTTAATTTAGGGAAGAATTTTTTTTCATATTAAAAAGCTCTAAATTTTGCACTGATTCTGAAACAGGTGTATACTCAAGAGATAGTATAGGGAGTAAGGCTCTTGTCCTGCATACATTGACCACAGTTCAAACAGCATATACTGCATATGGTTCCCTAAACACTGTCAGGAGTGACCCTTAAGCACATTCTAGGATTAAGAAGCTAATCACCTGCAAAGACTTTTCTTTTATTTTTATTTTATTTTATTTTATTATTATTTTTTTTGGGGTCACACCCGGCAGTGCTCAGGGGTTACTCCTGGCTCCATGCTCAGAAATTGCTCCTGGCAGGCACCGGGGACCATATGGGGAACCGGGGGATCGAACCTCGGTCAGTCCTAGCTTAACGCAGGCGCCTTTACCTCCAGCGCCACCGCCCGGCCCCCGACTTTTCTTTTATTAAACTGTATTTTAATGTCTTTATTCTCATCACCACTACTAGTAGATAATAGCAATATTTGTTGAATCCTGACTCTTTGGAAGTAGGATCTTTGAATATTACTGTCTAGTTACAGACAGGAGAAGTGAGGCACAGAGAAACTGAATATCTCTCATAGCCAGTAGAGAATGACATAGTTGGTAGTTCAACATGTGTTGCCTCTTTCTTGCAGCGCTGGACTAAAGCACCACAATGGAGCCCTCCTTACCTGTTTTAGATAAGATACTTTCATTGTCAAGAGCCAGAATAATAGCACAATAGAAGGGTGTTTGCCTTGCATGTGGCCGACCAGGGACAGATTCGGGTTTGATTCCTGGCATCCCATATGAGCTTGCCTGGGGTGATTTCTGAGCACAGAGCCTGGAGTAACCCATGAGTGCCACCTTGTGTGGCCCCAAAACAAAACAAAAGATACGTCCATTGTTGTTGGGGATGTAGGGCCAGAACCTGTTCCTGGCATAAACATAACCTTGGGTTTGATTGCTAGCACCAAATAGCACCCCACAACACTGGGTATAATTCTGTTGACCTCAAAATTGCTCAGTTGAGGCACCCATGTCTCCAAATGATTTCGCGAACATGGTCTCCAACTCTGTATTTGAGATATCAGGATCTGTGACAAGCCCATTAGTTTCCAACACAACAGTGACTACTATAGGTTTATCATCATGTAAAAGGTTTGCCAAAGTCACTGAAATTTTGTTCTTTCTTAGTACTGGATTCTTGTTTCTTTTTGTTTTGAAGCAATTGGGACCTCATTTTGATAGAAGCATTCACACTGTGTTCTTCCAGGTTTCCATTGTGCTACCACCCAAGATGCCAAAAGTCTGAGAATCCCTCTGATAACACTTAAGAGCAGAAAAATGAAGTGATTATGGACTGTAGTCTGGAAAACATTGGGAACAGTTCCCTGGGGCAGCATCCTTTTCTTGGTTGTGTGGGCTGGGAACCAGAATGCCCCACTTCAAAAGGACTTCTTAAGCCAAACTTCCACAGAGAGCTGAAGATGGTCATCCCAGGGGGAATGCTCGTCTGCTTCTGCTGCCAAAGAAAATGATGATATTCTTTATTTATGCATTGCACAGCCTAACTTACTACTGCTCCCCAATGATCTGGAAGAAAAACTGTCAGATGCTTATGTCTCATTTTGTGGATTTTTAGGACAGACCCTTTTTGAGGAAAAAAATTCCTAAATTTTTTTTAGTGCTTTTTAAAAGTTTGGGACAATTGACATTAAGATCAGGTATGCACATAACATAATTTGCTACTTGAATATCTTGTGAAATTATCATCATAATAAGTCTAGTTAACTTCCATCACCACCTAAAGTTACATTTTCCCATATAGTGAGAATTATTAAGTCCTACTCTAGCTATTTTTACATATCCAATACATATTAATTAGCTCTTGTCCTATTCTGTAGGTTCATGTCTTGGATTTATTTTGTATTTGTAAGTTTGTAGCGTTCAGTCTTCTTTACCTGGTTTATTCATTCCCACAATTTATTTATTCATTATTTGCCTAACCAATCTATTCTTCTGTGTAACAGTTTGGTTTTACATTCCTTTCCCCCCAAAAAAGATCATATTTAAAAGTGAGATAATATGGTATTTACTGTTGCTTTTATTTCACTTATCAAAAGAAAGGACTTTCATGGTATTTGCTATTCTTCAAGTTATATTATAATCTTTTTCTTCCTTTGTGGGAATTCGTGGGGATTTGGGAGAGAGTAAGCAAAAGCTAGAGAAAAAGAGAGGGGGGAGGAATGGAAGAGGGAGAAGTGCTGTCATCAAGAGTAAAGGAAATTAATTGCTTGATTTCCACACACTGACAATATTGCTAACATTAGGTCAATCCACTTAACCTCTATGAATTACTTCTGGTCACCTTGTTATGAGTAAAATTAGAAGGCTTAACTTTAAAGATTTGATCTACATTTTCTCCATATTTTTACAGTCTAGATATCTTAAGAAAGTTTTGGAAACAAATTTACTTTATCAATCTGTAAAATAACTTATTTCTTACTACAAGCAGATAGTGTAGTATAGGAAATAGAAACTGAAAAAAAAAAAAGCTCACTAAGCTTTAGGTGACAATTTAGTGTTTTGTGTTCTCTTTAAATATGTATATTTACCTTTGTAAATTCACTGCATATGTGTGCAATGACTAGTACAGACTTTCTCCTTTAACTTAACTGAGAGTTCTTGTGTTGATAAGTGTACAAAGAAAATGTATAATGTCTGCAAGACTCACTTTTGTTATGAATAAATTTATTCACCCATATTGATGAATAAAATTTTTAATGTTTGCAAGGTTTGTCCATTTTGATGTATTTATTTTTATTGTTGAGTATTATTTCATTTAGAAAAGATGTCTCTAATTGTTTATTCATTTCCATTTTGATATGCATTTGGTTTTTTAAATGGATAAGAACATCTTTACCTCAGTATTTTTAGACATATGTTTTCATTTCTCTTAGACTTCTACCAGTAGTGGATTTCCTGGGTCAAAAGGTTGACATATTAAAACATTTTATTGCAACTTAAAATTTATAAAAGTATATTTCTTGTCAATCTTGGTGTAGAGTCAAGCCCTTTCTTTTAATAGTGAGTTTATTGACTGGAATTATAACTTGTCTTTCTTCTATAAATCATACCCACATAATTCATCAATTTAAATATATAGTTTTTATTTTTTAAAGAGTAATAAGAACTTAAAAACTTTTAAAAATAGTCTGCAAATAATTTTGAATTTTCAAAAGCTTTCCAACAATTTTTTTTGTTTTGTTTTTGGGCCACACCCAGTGATGCTCAGGGGTTACTCCTGGCTATGAGCTCAGAAGTCGCCCCTGGTCTGGGGGACCATATGGGAACTGGGGGATCGAACCGTGGTCCCAAGGCTAGCGCGGTAAGGCAGGCACCTTACCTGCAGCGCCACCGCCCGGCCCTCTTTCCAACAATTTTTTATACTTATTTTGTTTACCTCAATTATACATTTTTTCACACACTCAGGAGTTACTCCTGACTCTATGCTCAGAAATCGCTCCTGGCAGACTCGGGGGACCATATGGGATGCCAGAATTCCAGCCACCGACTTTCTGATTGCAAGGCAAATGCCTTACCTCCATGCTATCTCTCTGGCCCCTCAATAATAATTTTAACTCTTTACCCTTATTAAGTTTTTCCAAAAGAGTCATCTAAATTTTTATAATAAAATTATGAAAAGGACAATGTGAGAACTGAGTGGCTTTCTGCAATCAAGGACAGAAGCCATAACAGGAATCTGCTGACATCCTGATCTTGGACTTCTTACTTATAGACAGGTGAAAAAAAATTTCTATTATTTAAGTTCCCCACAATCTGTTTAAAGCAGCTTGTTGGACTTTGCTATGGAAACAATTATGTTTTGTTATGAGACACCTAGTAGTAACTCTTCTTTAGTCCATAACATGAAATTTGTCCTAAGCCTAACATGTATGAAATAGGCTTGATTTGAATAATTTGCACCTAAGTAACAAAACCACAAATGGATATTAAAAGATGTCAGTAGAGTGAAGATAGGAGGAACAGCTGAGAACAGGAGTTATGACAGTAAAAATATTTTGCTTAAATGGCCTGTTTTGGGGATAATTTAGGATTGGGAAGACTATGTGTGAGACTATGTGTTTGTGAAGCTATCTCTACTATCTCTTTTTTTTTTGTTTGTTTTTGGGTCACACCCAGTGATGCTCAGGGCTTACTCCTGGCTGTGCGCTCAGAAATTGCTCCTGGCTTTTGGGACCATATGGGACCATGGGGGATCGAACAGTGGTCCTTCCTAGGTCAGTTGTGTGCAAGGCAAACACCATACTGCTGTGCCACAGCTCTGGTTCATCTACTGTCTATTGGTGATTCTACTTTTCTGTGTTGTTCATCAGGAAACGTGGTAATTGATGGTCTCCACGTATCTCTGAGAATGTGAATGGAGGACAGTGCTAGGAGCACCTCAAACTTCACTCACCTAAACCGTTGACTGTAACAGCATACTAAAGACAAGTTGAAAATAGAGATTTTTTTTTGTGGTCATCGTGCTTAAATAAAGATATTATTAAAAAAAAAGAATAAAAGAAAAATAGAGATTTATAGGTCTACTCTTAACAGCCTGCATTCTTTTTTCCTTTCTCAGGGCATCTGACCTTTATTATTATTATTATTATTATTATTATTATTTTAATAGATATATTGAAATGAAATCATCATGTAATAAACTTATGCATAAACAATGCATTTTATATTTGTATATATTTTATATGAAATATATACAATATATTTTGTATATAAGATATATAAAACATATATGCTTTATATAGAGTGAGCTTTTCTCACAATCACTATCACCAAGAGAGTGTGAAGTATTAATTAAATTAATAAGAGTTCTGAATGGTGATGGATGATGGTGGATGGATGGTGAGGTGAGGCCTTTCTCGGCCTGCTGCTTCTTTGGCCTGGCAGGTCTGAGGGTTCAGGAATACGGTGAGGAAATGACCTACAAGCCGTCAATAGAAGTCAGGAGACATGAAGCTTTATTATAAGGCTCTAACCACCATGTGTGGTTTCTAAGCTAAACTATAGTCTCTCTGCACCCAACCATCGCTCATCTCCCCATTCTGCTTCTTCCTGCTGAGGCTTCTCCTGCTGAATCTCTCTCTTTCATCCCTCTCCCAGGCCTTTATTACCAACATCAGACCCTTCCCAGCTGTGGGCTGGTCTGACCATCAGGTAAGATTAGCATTTGGTCTGGGGAGGGGTTTAAATTAATGAGTCCTTAATGGTAGTGGATGATGGTGGATGGATGGTGAGGCCTTTCTTGGCTAGGCCAGCTGCCTGCAGCTTCTTTGACCTGGCTTCTTTGACCTGGCGGGTCTGAGGGTTCAGAATAACAGTGAGGAAATGATCCACAAGTAGTCACTAGAAGCCAGGAAGCTTTATTATTAATGGGCCCTAGCCACCAGGTGTGGCTTCTAAGCTAACCTTTTAAGCAGCCTCCATCAACTGCCCTGCATATAATCCTGTCTCTGCTCTCTCCCTGCTGCCTCCTCCTGAGGCTTCTTGCTAAATCTCTTGCTGAATTTCCCCGTTATCCCTTCCCCAGGCCTTAATTACCAACTACAGACCCCTCCCAGCAGTGGGAGGGTCTCTCTCTCCAGGTGAGCTAGGCAGGAAGTTAGGGGAGGGGTAACATCGTGAATAACTTCAATTGTTTAAACCAGCCAGTGGCTGTATTTTATTGTTACTGCTCTGGAAAGCCAGGGTACACAAGTTTTTCTTGCCCTGTGGGACCTTGAGCTTGGTCCTATTGCCAGGAACTTCTAATTTTCTTTCTGTAAAGCTGGCTCTTCTTAGAAGTTTGTATAAGCAGAACAATGAAGGCAGCCTATATTCTTTCTTTAGTCTTTTATTTTTTTCACACAACACAATTATTTTGAAATTCACCTGTCATTGTGTGTATAAACCATTCCTTTCTACTGACTCACTCATGGAATGTCTGTAGTAGTGTACTTAATAATATATTAATATATTAATATTAATATATTAATACATATATTATTAAGTAATATATTATTAATATATTAATATATATGGAATGTCTGTAGTAGTGTACTTAATAATATATGTATTAATATATTAATATTAATATATTATTAAGTACACTACTACAGACATTCCATATATATTAATATATTAATAATATTAATATATTAATATATTATTAAGTACACTACTACAGACATTCCATATATATATGGAATTACCCCCATGCTATCTCTCCAGCCCCCAATGTACTTAATATTCTTGTGGTGGCTATTTTTGTTATTCCATATTTGGACTGTCACAGACAAAACTGTGATGCACATTTAGGTTCAGATCTTTTAGGGAGGCTGATCTGAAATTGCTGTGCATGCAGTGCTGGGTATCAAATCCAGGGGCTCATGTCCATAAAGTATATACTCTACCATTTGTACCATAGCTACAGCCCACTTTTAAGTCTTTGGTTTGAATGTAGGTATACATTTCATTTCTCTTGGCTTAACACCTAGAAGGAAAGTATATGTGTCAATATGATTGGTGAATGTTTAATTGTTTAAATCAAGAGCCAGCATTTTTTCAATGTGCTGATTCCACTTTCTGGTCCCATCAGTTATGACCTGCACCCACTGAGATTGGTTTTTTACATCATAGATCTAGCCAGTGCTTCTAGAAAACCCGCTGGCTAGCTACGAGAGGGTGGGGCAGGGAGAACTGGAAATGCAATGAAGGAATTTTAGTTGGGACAGACAAACCATCTCAGATACCTGCTCCATGAACTCTGGAGGTTTTGGGTCTCCCTAGCTTGTCTCCCTGCCCTGTAAACTCCATTTTGTGACCCTTCTTAGAATCTGCAACTTTTGGCCATTTGTTAGTCCCTATTATACTTCTTTAGATCCCACACTTGCTTTCTTTGGTTTATTTTCATACAGATACATTTCCAAAGATGTTGAAACAGTCAGCATTTCCACTAGCACTGAATGAGGGTGCCTTTTCCCCCACATCCACACCAATACCAACATTGGTTATTTTTGTTCTTTGTAATGTCTGCCAGTCTCCTGGTGTGGAGTAATATCTCATTGTTTTGATTTGCATTTCCCTGGTGATAAATGATTCAAAGCATAACTATTGGCCATTTGTATATGCTCTTTGAGGAAGTTTCTGTTCATCTCTGTTTTTTGGATGGAGTTGATTACTGTTTTTATTTTCTCCTGTGCTCAGACATCTGTAGACAATGAGGAAGCCAAGAAGCAGGCTGCATGGTTAAGTGAGGAGTAACCCCTGAGTGCTGCCTGGTGTGTCCCGAAAAGCAAACAAACAAAAGAAAAAGAACTGAGTCACAGAATTTAGTTGGGGGGAAGGAGCTAGAGAGGGAACAATGTTGGAATCCTTGTTAGAGGAAGGCTGTGATGAGCGCTGTGTTGGAAATTTGTGCATGAAAAAAACATTATTGATAGTATTGTAAACTATTGAATCAATAATTTTTAAAAAGGAATATATAATTGCATACTGAATGCTTACATTGTATATAACACATCGTTACTATTCAAAAACATCTTTGCATTACAAAGAAAGTAAAAAAAAAAAAGAGAAAACGTTTTCCCTAGATATCTAAAGTAAAAATCAAAGCCTTTAGGGATATTAGAAGAGCTATATAAGAAAGGACAGAATATTAATTAAAGATATTTTGAAACAGTATCATATCATATCAAATATCAGTCATATCAGATACATTGTTTCGTTATAGCAATTAAAGATTATATTATAAGTCTATGATATAAAGTAAATCATAAAGATATGATTATGTCTTAAAGTCTATATCAAATACATTACTTCATTATCGGAATATTTAATTCCTATAATCTTTACAACTCAGCATAGCAGGAAATACATATTTTAATTATTTTCCTCCCTTTGTACATGAAAATGGAGAATTGACCCTAGTTTGGCCTTAACTCGCATTTTTAAAAATTCTTCAAGACCTGCTACTTTGAAAGTTGTCCTTCCCCAGAATCCCAATTCCTTTGGCTGCAAAGCCTCCTGCACTTGCTACAATCAAGAGACCAGGGACGAGATGTGTGTGCACAAAACTGACGCTGGGGGGCAGTGTGTCCCCGCTAGCGTCTCCCTGGATGACTGAAACTTCCCAGCACGCAGATTCCTTCCTGCAGTCTCTTGGGACTGCCCCCAATTCAGTAGAAAAAATGTAGGCCCAGTTAGCAGCAATGGCGTCCTCTGTGATCCTGAGCGAGGCTTCCGGCCAGGGCAGGGCACTGTGGCCAGACAGACAATCCTGCTTTAGACCTCCTGGGAGTCCTATGGCCAACCTGACCACGGAATCTCCAGTTTAATGTTTGTTTTGTTTGTTTTTATTTTGGGGCCACACCCTACAGTGCTTAGACTCACTCCTGGCTCTGTGTTGAGGACTCTCTCTTTTGGCTTTGTGGCCTCTGGCAGTTGTTGCTATATAGACTTTGCTTCAGAAGACTCAGTCCTTTGTCTTCCAAGCAACAGAGTTAGCAGTTATGGCAGCTGAGTGGACTGTGGCTACTACCACCCAGACCATGGCTGTGCCCATTTGCTGAACCTCACCACTCAGGTCATAACTGTGTCTGTTGCCAGGCCAGCACGCCTATTCCCAGGTCGTCTTTTGGAGGCCTGAAGTAGCTGAGTAGCTGGTCTAAGGAGCTTGTCTTTTCAACAAGAATTATGCTGGGATATTGTTCAACGTCCTGTAAACCTAGTGGTAACCCTGCTCTCCTTGGGAAGGTGCTCTGGGGTACCCTGCACTGTGGTCACCTCCTGCTCACGTCCAGGTAGCACCAGCTGCTACTCTTGTTGCATGGTTCTGGCAACCTTCCCTCTCTTAGATCACAGGATGGATGAGTCCCTGCTGGCACCCCCAGACCTTTTTTTAATTTTTTTTACTTTATCACATCATATCACATTACATCACCAGGCAGCTTAAACTGCCCAGTCTCCTTTCATGGAATTTGGTGAAGCTGGAAAGCTGGGCTGGAGCTGACAGGAAGCCCCAAGGACCCGATCCTGTTTCAGGTGGGCCACCCTGGGTGTGTGTTGGATTAAGCTGGTTCCATCCTATTTAGGATATGCTTGTTACTCATTGGTCAGAAGCACTTTTGGATGAAAGCATCCTTTGGATTGCTTCCTTAGACCACCTGTCCTCCACCCCAGGGTGTGGTCTGTTGCTTGCTAATAAAAATCCTGGGTCTCAGGAAAAAAATATCTTGCGGTTTTGGTTTTTCACCACAGAGCTATCTGCTTTTTAGGAGTAGAAGGCTTGCATGTGGGAGTTCCTGAACCTCGTTTATCCTCTTAATAGTGTGTGGATTATTTCCTGCGTCAGCGTTTGTTTCCAGACCCGCGTCTCTCCAATGCCCTGGATTTGGAGCATGAGGCTTTCGCTTCTCTGTGTGTTTGGCTCACTCCATGGTGGGCAGGGCAAGGCTTTTGTGCTTTGTTCTTTAGTGGTTGTTGGGAATTTTGCTCAGCAAAGATCTACCCCATAGACTCGTAGCTTAGGCTATAAATCTATGAAACTGGGCACATTTTCTTCCTGAAATCTTTTCCCCTCCTGACTACAGAGTTAACACTTTGGAGGGGGTTGTTTGTGGGCTACACTTCAGGCTTACTCCTAAACCAATGTGTCGGTGTTGCACACTTTAAGCTGCCAGTCTGCTCACATGATGCCAGGGCATGTGCTGCCCGCACCACCACTCCTCTTGAAATGTGAACTTTTCTACGTTTTTGCTTTCATGGTAGGTTGTGTTCCAGGGGTCTGTCCACCTTTGAAGAAGCCCTTGTTCTCTTTTGATTGTGTTACTCTTTCCCTTTCTTATCTTTTCCCTCCCTTTCGTCAGTACCTTCAAATATAGCTTTTTTTTTTTTTTTTTTTTTTTAAATTTCACTGCTTGTCTCCTCTTAAAACTCTTTACTGGAGGATTTTAGAAGGTCCTTGGGCCAGTCTTGATCCTTCAAATGCCATCAAAGAACTTGGTCCTTTCCATGGTGGGATCTAAGAGGAGAGTTTGGAAAGCAGGTAGTAGTTAGCTAACTAGCAGAAAAAGAAACCTCAGCATAATGCCTGAAGTGGTTCAGGGAAATGTCTATTTTAGAATTAGACAAAAGGGACTCAAGAAAGCAACCGAAGGACAGATCACCTGAACCTTGAAAGCCACCTACTCAGGGCCAGGGTGAGGGTAGCAGGGGCAAGTTTATCTTTCAGATCTTCAGAGCTTGCTTCAGAACATTAGTGATGCTTGAAGCCTGGGGGTGGTGGTGGTGGTGCAAGAGCTTTGGGAGGGGAGCTTCACCACACAATGAAAAGCAGAGATAAAGAGTTGGCCTTCTCCCTCCATAGAACTTCCCTGATAGGGTTTACCTCCTCATAATCCACCCTCCACACAGCAACCAAATAAATTTTTAATCTTCTTAATTAAAAAAAATTTTAGTGGGGCACACCTGATTGCTCTGTACTCAAGACTTATCCCTGACAAAACTCAGGAGACTATATGGGATGCTAGGGATACCTGGGTAGGCTGAATGCAAGGCAAATTGCCCTACTTGCTATACCGTCTGGCCCCCAAATGATTTTTTCTAAAGCACATTTAGACTAGCCATTTCTTTAATTGAAACTTTCCAGTGTCTTTCCATGGAATTGGGGCCCAGTGCTTTGTCATAGTCTCTTGCTCCTGGATTGGCAATGTTTGTAGACTACTGAATAGAGAGGAAAAGAAATAACTGAGCAAGTACCCAAATAAAGTGTCCACTTAGATCCACTAATTAATGGTCGCATCCTCTTCCATCATACCTTTCTCAATTATCCCACTCATTGTCCCTTTATTAGTTGTAGACCCTCTAATTTATCCTCACTTCTGGGAATTTGTACTTGATTGGAAGGTTCTTCCTCAGATTTTGTTTGACTTCAGGGCATTTAGGTGGGAGAGTGTGGTAGGAAGGGGTCAGGAGTTCAGAGCACAGTGCAAAGAGAGGCGATGAGGCAAGATCATAAAGCTCAAGTGGTGTACAGGTGGGTAAGTGAGAGGGGTGAGGGTTGAAAGGTGCTAAGCTGAATGGGGTATCAAGAGAGAGGCCAGCTGTCTTGCTTGGAGCAGGAGGCCCTGAGGTGGTGATATGGGGGATGATGGTGGCTGACTAGTCTCATGAATGATGTGTGAGTTGAGAAATCAGAGGGACTTTGAATTGGGGTGATGGGTAGCGAGCTGCAGTGAAAAATGGATATGCAGAACTACATGAAAAGATCAGAAGGGAGATTGAATGGGTTTTGATCTACATTAGCCAAAGTGGTTAGATGAATGAAACTCACCCAGTGAATTTCACAGAATCACAGGAGTGAATGTTGTCCAGGGTGATCACAAGGAAGTAATGAATTAGGGAAATTCTTTGGAGTAGAAGTGGGGGTTGGCCATTGATTCAGGGACCAGCATCAGGTCCAGTTGAAATGTGAGGAATGTGGCAGCTTTTAGATTCTGGGTGTGAAATAAAATCAATGCTGAAATGAGAGATTGACAGAAGGGCAGCTCCAAGTGTAGCTTTAATTTTTGAAAATGTGAACTATCGGGCCCGGGAGATAGCATGGAGGTAAGGCGCTTGCCTTTCATGCAAAAGGTCATCGGTTCGAATTCCGGTGCCCCATATGGTCCCCTGTGCCTGCCAGGAGCAATTTCTGAGCATGGAACCAGGAGTAACCCTTGAGCACTGCCGGGTGTGACCCAAAAACCAAAAACCAAAAAAAAAAAAATGAAAATGTGAACTATCAGGAATGTCATGCTCAGTGGGTCAGAGTGTGCCTACATAGGAGGGAACCAGTTTCCAAAGTTCTGTTCTCTCTGCCTTAATGTCCTGTGATGTAGACAAGTGTGATCAGTACTGACTCTTCCATATCAGCCAATTGGACTCTGTAGACAGTCTGGTACTCCCTTCTTTTTCATTCTTTTCTTTGGGTGGTGGTGGGCAGCAACACCAGGAATTGCTCAGGGCTTAATCTTAGCTCTGTGCTCAGGGATCTACTCCAGGGACTCTATCCTGAGCTTGGGATTAAACCTGAATGGGCTGTTTGCAAGACCAACAACTCATCCTTGTATACAACTTTTGCTTCCTCATCCTCATTTCTGCTTCCTTTTCCTTATGAAGCTCACTCCTAGTATTCTTGGCTATTTCTCTTTTATTTGGGAAGTTTGCTGAGCCTTGGAATGAGGGAGTGTTTCCAGAGAGTGCTGTACTTCCCTCTCGCACCTGAGGCCATTATCCATCTGGCCACCTTGAACACTTTGAACTTAGCTCACTATTTGAGGTTTTGTCTATTGGCTGCAAACTCTGGTGAGGCAGGTTTGTCTGCATCTTTTCAAGGATTTTTTTCTCTCCTGCTATGCTCAGCTCTAGGCAGCATTACTTTGTTCCTCCTGGCTGAGGTGCAGGCCTCTTTCCATGAAACTCCTCACTTGGGTGATTTCTAGGTGGCTTCTTCCCCAAGGCTCTATACAGTTGTAAAAATTGAAGCTCAGATATGCCCCTCTGGGGTTAAAGAACTTCAAATCTCAGCTATCTCTGTGTGAGGTTCTGTTTTTTTTTTTTTTACTTAGATTTGGTTTGATAATGATCAAGTTTTTGATGCTTTTAAAAGATAGAAAAACATACCAGAATTCCTTGCTCCATGCCCACCCCCATCAGTCCCCACTATAGGGTTGGTTAGGTTTAAACTAGCCAATTGTATGTAGTATTGGAAATCTTAGCAACCTGAGACTATCAGGCCTCTATTGTCAAATGGTCTTGTACCCTATCTGTCAGGCAGGAACAGATGATGAGGCTAAATTATGTTGCTTTAAATGGGTTGAACCTCTCACCCTGGCTGCTTAGAGATGACTCTGAACCCAGCACTAGTGCTCCTGGCAATACTTAACCAACAAGCCAGATAGTTCAATGCTTGGGCCCAGCCTTGAGGGGCAACTTTGGCAGTTGTAGAAGATCACCAGAGCCACAGCTGGTTGTATTATGGCTTGGACTCAAATTTCTCTGCATTAAAAGCATCTTGACTCCAGCCCTATCTTCCTGGATAGTGACTTCAGGAAAATCACACTCTTGTCATTTCTAATCATAGTCATTTCTGTGTATACATACACTTAGAGACAGAAAAATAACCATCCTAGACCACAGGTTACAGGAATAACTGGAACTTGCTCTAAATAGTAATAACAATGATGATAATAGGGTTCAGGCTATATTGAGGTGAAATATATTTTATGGAATCTTGCTGGAAATTCTGGGCTTTAAAATCTTTGTTAGAATCTGTTTCATTCCTATAGATGGAAGAAGGAATCTCATCAATTTTAAGCTTTTTTTTTTTTTTTTTTTTTGGCTTTTAGGCCACACCTGGTCACACTCTGAACTGTGCGCTCGCTCAGAAATCACTCCTTTTTTTTTTTTTTGGGTTTTTGGGCCACACCCAGTGACGCTCAGGGGTTACTCCTGGCTATGCGCTCAGAAGTCGCTCCTGGCAGGCAAGGGGGACCATATGGGAACCGGGGGATCGAACCGTGGTCCGTCCTAGGCTAGTGCAGGCAAAGCAGCAGGCACTTTACCTCCTGCGCCACCTCCCAGCTCCCAGAAATCACTCCTTTAAAATCCATAAAGTAAAATACCTCTGTGATGGATGGGGAGGACTCAGAGCTATCCTTTTACCTTACCTCTTACTATAGTCACTGCTTAGACAAATTCTTTAGAATGGTGGATGAGTAACAAAATTCTGAACTCAGGAAAATCTCTGCCACTTACTCATTGGGTTTTGAACAATTCATTTAACTTGTAGTATCAAACAAATAAGAGGATAAATGACTCCAAAGCTTTCCATCTTTGTGCTATTGCTATTATTTTTCTTTGAATGGGGGAACAAGACACACCCTAAGATGCTTAGGGCTTACTCCTGGCTCTGCATTCAGGGATCACTCTTGGTGTCTAGGGGACCCTATGGGTGACAAGGACTGAATCTGGGTAAGCTGTGTGCAAGGAAAGTGTCCTACCTACTGTTGTAGGACTCCCAACAGTGCTATTACTGTCTTACTCTACTTGGTCTGACTAAACCTATATTAGGTTTTCTAATGGAACCTGGGTCACTCAGAGTTGAATGGGAAAGGGCTTTGTGTTTGAGAACACATAGCAGCCTGTTTGTATTTGAGGGTATAGGTTCATAGTGTTGCATGACTTCTTCAAGCTATGTGAAACTTGACAATAGTGTTTCTCATAAAGTAATTTAGACATAAGGGAATCACAAACAATAAAAGAGAACAAAATGTATAGGATTTACATTTTTAATATTATTTGGATTTTAACTCAGTTTTCATATAAGGCAGCATATATACATATATATATGTACACACATATATTCCATTTTTTAAGGAAGTAAATTGAAATCTACAGGATAAAAGGAACTTGTATGAAGTGATCAGTGGGACCTAGAGCTTAAACTTCTGCTCTGTCCTGGAAACACTCATATTCTGGAAATCACCACTCTGGGTTAGCTTCCTGTCTAGGATCCTATTTCTATGAGGTTTCAAGGAGTCTTTGATGAAAGAATGTTGCATTTTTCTTCTGCTGCATTAGCTATAAAAGCTCAGTAAATCTTTCATATTATTCCTCTGGGGTGTCCTGGGATTGTGTGGTTTAGGATGATTGTTCACTTTTTGGTTTGGGATCTCTGTTATGAACACCATCATGTATCAGCAATGAGGATCCTCCTGAGCCATGCACAGAAGTTGAATAAGAAAAATTTCCCATGGGGGATTCTATCATATTGGGCACTCAATTTGAATGAAAGATCAACTTTACCCATTTTGCGAGGAAGCATGTGGAACTTGATACCTGATAGTACTAACTCTTATTTTGGTTCTATTTTATATCTTGACTGTTTTAATTTCTCTCCTATACTCTTAAAATATATTTGAATCATAATATTGTACTTTTCCTTTTTTGGGGAGTCATATCAGGCAGAACTCAGGGTTACTCTTGGCTCTGCTCTCAGAAATCACTCCTGACAGGCACGGGGATCATATGGGATGCCAGTATGTGAAACACCTTTCTTCCTGAATCGACTGCATGCAAGGCAAACAAACTCCCTACCACTGTGCTATTGCTTCGGACCCCATAATATTATACCTTTTCAAAGGATGTTGATGTGTGTGTGTGTATGTGTGAGAGAGAGATAGGGTGAGAGGGAGTTAGAGGGAGAGAAATGGATTGAACCTAGGGACTCACAATGTGAGGTCACTGTTCTAATACTAATCTACAAACTTGGCATCAAAATATCATATTTTATGCATCATAATTAGCCACATTACATACCTTTTTAATTTTTTTCACATTAGGTACTTTGATAAACAACTTCTTTCTAATAAGTAAAGGAAGAAATCATGAATGAATAAATGATAAGATTAGAATATATGAATAAGTAAAGTTATTAAAGTAATTTAAGAACAAAATATTTAAAATTTTTTTTTATTTTGACCAAGGTGGATTATAAACCTTTCAGTAATATTTTAGGTACATACTGACATTGACTCAGGGGCATTCCCACCACCAATGTTGAACTACCTCCAACCAGTTCTCAGCATACATGCCATATTCCCCTCCTTTGACCTCCAGGCTGCTAGCATAAGTGCTCCCCTCTGTATCTAGCTTGTTGTAGATTGAGTATCGATTCTGTTGTTGGTGACTTTAGATTTGGTGTTTAAGTCTGATCATTATTTTTTCTACTCAATGTTCATACAACTGTTTGGTCTTGGTACCCTCCATTATTTCCCCTCAATTTGTGAGGCAGAATAAGATGGTTCAAGTTATGTGGTTCTGTTTGAAGGGAAGAAAAAAAAGGGGGGAAAATCAAACAAACAAATAATGGGAGGAGTCCTTTTAGAGGCTATAAATATCAATTTAAGAGAAGAAAGGGAAAAAAGTAGAAAAACATAACAAAAATACAAAAAAAATCAAACAAACAAAAAAACCAAATAGCACCACAGGAATAAAGGCAACAACCAAACAATAACAAGAGTCCTAAAATAAAAACAAAACAAAGCACAAAAAAAAAACAAATGAAAAACAAGTAATAACAACAATAACAAAAATAATTTGTGTGTGTGTGGTTTTTTTTTTTTTTTTTTTTGCATAGGCACAGTAAATACTGGGGAGATTAGAAAAGGAATTCCCTTGGTCTAAGAGATACAGAGTTTCTCTACCCTTGGAAGCATACTGTCATGGAAATAACTACAGGTTCCATACATACTCTTTTACTCTCCCCAGGTCCTTTTGTGATGCCTGGAAAACTTCCTGCTTAGTTATGGATGATAAAATCAGGCCTCTGTAACTAGAGATCTTGATATTTGCACAGGTCATAGGATGGAGCCTAGGATGGAGTTTTTCTTTATGGTTCTAGAAGTTCTGTTTCATTACTGTTGTTTTAATCAATCTTCTGTAGTTTGTGGTCTTGGTTTTTGCACTGACCAAGGACGAAGCCTAGGGTAGTGTCTTCCACTATGTTTTCTGAAGTTCTGCTCAGCTACAGTTGCCTCAGGCAGACCTCTGGAATTAGAGATCTGGTTGTTGTACAGGTCGTAGGCCAAAGCCTAGACTAGGGTCTTTTTTATTGGTCCCGGGATAGGTTCTTGATACCTAATGGGTTAAGAACTGAGGGTAAAGAGCATTAATAAGGCAAAATATTGGATTGGGATTGGGGGTGAAGGGATAGTAGGATTTCTGAAGGGGGGGTATTCTATAGGAGGGACTACATAAAATATAGGCATGGATACTTGGACTATTCCCAATGTTTGGTGAGTATGAATACTGGTGCAATAAATATAGTAATGCAAATATATTTTTTTCTTTTTAAAAATTTAATTTAGTCACTGAATTATGAAGCTATTCATGATTGAGTTTCAGGTATACAATGTTTCAACATCAATCCCTTCACCAGTGTCCACTCTCCTCCATCAGTGTTTACTTCCCTCTTCCACTCCCATTTGCCTCCCAAACACCAGTCTGCCTCAATGTCAAGTAAGTTGTATTTTTAAAAGAGTACGTTTCCTCAAAGGGTGGAGCCTTATCCCCACCACCCACTTTTCAACATGGCTTCTGTCCAAGACTTGAGGTTGCCTGTGCTCAGCCCAACTCCATCCAGAAGAGCCTGGGGGGGCAGAAAGATAACACAGCAGTAGACTTTTTTGTCTTGTACATAGTCAATTTCAGACAGATCCTGGTTTGATTCCCAGTATCCTATGTAGACCTCCAAGTGTCAAGCCCCAGCTCTGCCAAAAAAAAAAAAAAAGAGTTTGTAGAAGCCACATCAGTGTAGGTGAACTGCCATGCCCATGAAGGGTGGAGCCAGAGGAACCTAGCTGCTCCGCTTTGCTCCACAGCCTTGCACATCTGATAGTCAATAATCCCAGCACAACATGAAGAAAACATGACACTACAAGCATGACAGAATGGGGGAAAAACACAGGCCAATACCATGCAGAGTGAATGAAGATGGCAGCTCCAATGACCAGAAAAGTGGCAGTCAGTTGTTTAGCCTCTCAGATAAGAAGTTTAGAGAAGAAATATCGAGTACGTTCATAGAACTCAAAGAAAGCATGGATTGAGCTGAAACAACCACAAATAAGAATTAAGAGGATATGAAAAAAGAAATGAGAAAACACCAAACTGAAATAAAAGGACTGAAAAACTTGGTAGATGAAATGAAAAACTCACTGGAAAGCTGCTCCAACACCATAACAGCAGCTGGGAACCGAATCAGTGAGCTGGAAGATGAGATGCATAACAACTCTCTACAATAGAAGAGATTGGAAGGGAGCCCTAAAGAAAATGATCAGACAATGAAAAAAATCTTCAAAGAATGTGAACAGACAAAAATAGAAGTTGTCAATAAACTCAACAGAAACAACATAAGAATCATTGGAATCCTAAAGACCCAGGAAGAAATCCCCATGAAGAATCAATAGTCAAGGACATCATTGCAGAGAAACTTCCGGAACTAAAGAGTGTATACAACCAAATTCTGCATGTCCAAAGAGTATCAGCCAGAAGAGATATGAAGAAAAGCACTTCAAAACACATTTTTTTTTTTTTTGGTTTTTGGGTCACACCCAGTGACGCTCAGGGGTTACTCCTGGCTATTTGCTCAGAAGTCGCTCCTGGCAGGCACGGGGGACCATATGGGGAACCGGGGGATCTAACCGCGGTCCATCCTAGGTTAGTGCAGGCAAGGCAAGCACCTTACCCTCCAGCGCCACCGCCCGGCCCCCTCAAAACACATTTTAGTTACAATGATGAACCCCACAGATAGGGATAGAAAGCAACAAGATCAAAAAGAGAAATTACATTCAACAACATTCTTAAGATTTTCAGCAGATCTGTCACAAGAGACCCTCAAGGTCCAAAGGCAGTGGTGGGATATAGTGACAAAATTCAATGACTGTATTTTCTGGTGTATAAGATGTCCCCCTAATTTTGCAGTTAAAACATAGGTTTAGGCCTATATTCGCTATATCAGACAGAACGTTCCTGTGCTGCAACTGTATGTATCACAGTGAGCCAATCACAGCAAGCAAAGGTTCAAAGGTTATACTGTAATAGACTTCCTCTCTGACTCTGACCAATCTGAGCAGACTTTTTACAGTGTAGATTTGGGTCCAGAACACTGTCTAATTTGTATGCATAAAAAGCCTGCTTGGATTGGCTGAGTTAGAGAGGCAGTCCGAGCAGCCTTGCAGTGATTGGTGCAGGATCGATTTGGAAAATTCGTTTTGTGGCAATATTCAGACAATTTTCGTTTAGCGGCATATTAAAACAATATTTGGGATATACTTAGCGTATAAGACGACCCCCGATTTTCAGTTGACTTTTTTTGTTTCAAAAGTCGTCTTATACACTGGAATATGGTAAATGAATGCTTCACCTAGAATACTTCACCCAGAGAGACAGACATTCAGGTTTAAAAGAAGCATACATAGCTTTACAGACAAACAACATCTCAGAAACTTTACAGACTCAAAACCAGTCTTAGAAGAGAAACTGAAATGTCTACTTTAAGACAAGACAGACCAACAGATGCACCAAACTCCTACACAAAGATGGCACTAAATGCCATGGCAATGATCTCTCTCAATGTCAATCAACTAAAGGCATCAGTTAAGAGTCACAGAGTGGCATCACAAAGATGAATCCAACATTTTGTTGACTACAAGAAACACATTTGAATAGTCAGAACAAACATAGACTCAAAATCAAAGGTTGGAAGACAATCATCCAAGCAATCAACTCCCTTTAGAAGTTGGAGTGGCCATATTAATATCAGGTGACACAAACTTTAGATTGAAAAATATTATAAGGGACAATGATGGACATTTTATAATAATCAAGGGATATGTACAACAGGAAGAAATCACACGCCTAAACAAATATGCACCCAATGAGGACTGGCAAAATATTTAAAACCATTGTTGACAAATCTAAAAGAAGACATCAATAGCAGCACAATAATAGTGGGAGACATCAATACTGCACTGTCACCCCTTAATAGGTCAACCTGAATGAAACCTAACAAGAATATACTAACTCTAAAAGGAGAAATGGAAGGAAATGGACTAGTAGATATATGCAGGGATTTCCACCCCCAGAAAACTGGATACACATTCTTCTCTAATGCACATGAGTCAATGATGACCATATGCTGGTCCATAAAAAATTCCCCATAAAATCAAAAGGATAGAAATTGTACAAACTACCATCTCAGATCATGATGCACTGAAATTAGACGTAAACTACAAACGTACACAGAGGAAAAATTTTAACACCTGGAAATTGACTAGCTCACTACTGACAATTAAAGGGTCAGAAATGAAATCAAAGAGGAAATTAAAAGATTCCTGGGAACAAATGTGAACAAAGACACAAATTATCAGAAATTATGGGATACAGCAAAAGCAGGACTAAAAGAAAAATTTATAGATTTACAAGCACATATCAGGAAGGAAGAAGTGGCCTACATAAATAACCTAATGAACTAACTTAGAAAATTAGACAGTGATCAATGAAATTAACCAAAAATAGATAGGAAAAAGAAAATAATAGAGCTTAGCGCATAAATTAATGAAGTGGAAATCCAAAGAACATTTCAAAATATCAATGAAAGCAAAAAAAAAGAAAAGAAGGAAGAAAGGAAGGAAGGAAGGGAGGAAGGAAGGCAAGATGGAAGAGATAGGAAGAAGGTTTGGAGGGAGGGAAGAAACTGATGTTAAAATGGTAATCAAAAGTCTTCCCCCAAACAAAAGCTAAGGCCCAGGTGGATTCAAACCTTTTTAAAAGAACCTACTACCAAAAACAGAAAGAGATGCTGCAAAAACAAGCAAAAAACCCTACAGACCAATATCCCTGATGATAAACACAGATGCAAAGATTCTCTACCAAATCCTAGCAAATAAGGTCCAGTGCCATATCAATAAGGTCGTACATCACGACCAAATAGGTTTCATTCCAGTAATGCAACGGTGGTTTAACATATGTAAATCAATAAAAAGAACACATAATAATAACAGAAAAAATAAAAACCATATGATCATATTGATCAACGTGGAGAAAACATTTGATAAGGTCTAACACTCATTCATGAAAAAAACTCTCAATAAGATGGGAATGGAAGAAACTTTTCTCAGTATAGTCAAGGCCATCTACCACAAGCCAATGGTAAACATTATACTCAATGGAGATCAACTAAAAGCCTTTCCTTTAAAATCTGGTATAAGACAAGGCTGCCCCCTCTCACCACTTCTATATAATATTAGTATTGGAAGTACTTGTCATTGCAATCAGGGAAAAAAAAAGATAAAACATATATTTCTGCGCTGTGATTACAGTACTAATAGGGTTTCTAGCATAACACCTTAGTACAACTCAACTTCATCTTCTTTCCCCATTTTTACCTACCATAGTTGTTACCTCCCTCTCTGTTGTATCTCTCAGTCCTACAAGTGATATGTTCCCTACTAAAAATCAGTTCTCATTTAATTTTTTTAAAAAAATTTATTTTTCTTTGGGCATTTGTTATTCCACTGCTTTGTTTCTTTCTATCCTGCATATGAGAGGGAGTCTATGTCATTTGCTCTCCTCTGCCTTATATTGTATTATATTACTCAGAATGATATTCTACATATCCATTCACATAGCAGAAAATTACATGATTTTATCTTTTCTTATGGCCAATTAACATTTCATGTGTACACATATTATATTTTATTTATCCAGTCATCTATTCTTGAACACTTAGATTTCCCCCCCTAGATTTTGACTATAGCAATGCAAGGAACACAGGGGTACAAAGGTCTCTTCTTTATTTTATTTTTGGGTCCTTGGAGTATATACCAAGAAATGATATTTCCTTTTTTAATTATTCAGTCACCTTGTCATTAAAGAACTATTTGTGACTGGGTTTCAGACATACAATATTTTGACACCGACCCCTTTACCAGTGTAGAGTTCCATCCACCAATACCCTCCCATCCTCATTTGCAGACCTTCATCAGTTTTGCTAGTGGTTTATCAATCTTATTTATTTATTTATTTACTTATTTATTTTTTGGTTTTTGGGTCACACCCGACAGTGCTCAGGGGTTACTCCTGGTTCTATGCTCAGAAATCACCCCTGGCAGGCTCGGGGGACCATATGGGTGCCAGGATTCAAACCGATGACCTTCTGCATGAAAGGCAACGCCTTACCTCCATGCTATCTCTCCGCCCCCCTTATTTATTTTTTTTAAAGAACCATCTATAAGTTTCATTGATTTTTAGATTGAAACTGGAATCTCTGGATTCTAGTTTATTAATTTCTGCTTACAGTTTTATTATTTCCATATTATTATGCCTTTTTGGGGTCATTTTCCAATTTCTTAACTTGTCTAGTGAAATTATTTATGTGAATCCTTTTTTCCTCCACAATGAATGCTTGCATAGCTGTGAGCTTTTCTCTTAATATCACTTTTGCTACGTTCTACAAGTTCTAGTAATTATGTTCTCATTTGTTTTCAGAATTCCTTTAATTACCTATTTAATTTCCTATCTGACTATTGGTGACTAGTTACTCAGTTTCCACGTATTTGAGTTATTTCTTAGTACATCATGGTTATAGAAGATGGTTGGTATGGTTTCTGTCCTCTTGATTTTGTAGAGGTAGAGATATGTTTTGTGTCCCAACATGTGCTCTATCTTGAAAATGTCCCAGGTGCAATAAAGAAGAATATGTATTTGGTTTCTAGGGGATAAACATCACACACACACATATACATATCCACTAAATCTTTCTCTTTTATTTCTTCCTTCAAAGCAAGTAGTTCCTGACTTTCTGTCTAGTTCATCTAATGAGAGGTGACAGAGTGGCAATGAAGTCTCCAACTTTTCCAACTCTTATTGTATTGCTATCAATATCCTTTTTGAAATCTATTAGCAGTTGTTTAAGTATTTTGATTATTCCTCATTAGGAGCATATATGTTTAGGTGTAGTTCTTCCTGATGCACATACTTCATTATTATTAAGCAAGGATTTTATTGAGAATCTTTGCATCTACTAGAATTTCCTAATAAACAAATAAAAAAAGGGATGGGAAACTACATCTATATAAGGAAATACACAATAAATCTATTAAAGAAATGCATCTAAAGTAATATGCAAAGGAAATATACATATCCCTTTCAAGTCTTTTGAAATAGTTGGGGGAGGGGTAAAATCCAGAGCACAGCTTCAGCTAGTGATGTATGTAGTCTTGTGTAGTCTGAAAAACGATGCACAGCAGTCACGAATCACGAAATGTCCTCAAATTGAGGGTCTCTCAAAGGCCGAATCTGGTAACGATCAATAGTCCGCAGTAAAGTAGTGAAGGAAGGTGAGATAAAAGGGGCCACAGAGCACAAATCAGCAGTGATGATAGCTTCTTCCCAGGCTGAGGCAAGACAACAGAGAGACTGTCCTTTCACTTTGGGAGCCATCTGGTAGCCTACTGGGGTATGGGAAATGTTCCAGTTCCTGAGGAGTTAAGAACTTAGGGTAAAAAAGGTTAATTAGCTTGAGAGACCATATGGGACGCCAGGGGATCCAACCGAGGTCCATCCTAGGTTAGCGCTTGCAAGACAAATGCCCTACCGCTTGCACCACTGCTCTGACCCTGAGACACTAAAACATCCTTATAGTGAACACTGTAGTGGAAGTTCATGACTTCCAAACACATTCTGCACCTGTTTCTGTGGATAAAAGCATTAGAACATTATTATAGACCTCTATATAGAACAGTTTATTGAACACCTGCTCAATTTAAACAGCTGTATCCATTGCTGCAGGGATCTTTGAAGTAAATAAGAAAATATAAACTATTGTGTTTCTCTTCTTCCACTCAGTTTCTTTCCTTCTCCTCATTCTACTCTGGAGTCATCAGTGTTTGAGAAAACTACCACGTAGACCATTGTCTTTCATCTTGCAGTTATTCTAAATACCACATATGTTATATCATTCTGCATTTATCCTTCTTCTGGCTTACTTCATTTAACATAATATCTTCTCTTTCCATCATGTTGCTGAAAATTGCATGATTGCATCACTCCTTACAGCTATGGAGATTTCGTTGTATATATGTATCACATTTTCATGATTCACTCATCTGTTGTTGGACACATAGGTTGATTACAAGTCTTAGTGATTGTACTGAGTGCCGCAATGAATAGTGGTGTGCATACATTGTTTTGGATCAATCTTTTTCTGTCCTGGGGATAGATTCCTCAAAGGGGATTGCTGGGTCATATGGCAGCTCAATTTTGAGTTTAGTGAGAACTCTCCATACTATTTTCCATAGGTTGGATCAGGCAGCATTCCCACATCAGTTGTCTTGATTGGAATTTTCCATTTTTGATGAGTCTTTAGGCTTTGTGGAGTTAACCTTTGTGATTACTTTGTATATTCTAGATATCAAATATTTATCTAATGTATCGAGTGCAATATTTTTCTCCCATTCAGTTAGCTGCCTTCTGATTTTAGCCCATGTTTCTTTTGCCATATAGAAACTTTTATTCTGATGTAGTCCCATTTATTTAGGTTTGATGCTATATCTCTTGCCATTGGCATCCTATCATCAAAGATTTCTTGAAGTCTAAGACTTGGAGTGTTCTGCCTATGTTTTCCTCAATATACATTATGGATTCAGGTCTAATCTCAAGATCTTTAATCATTTTGAATTGATTTTTGTGTAAGGATCAATTGCTAATTTCTTACCATGATTATCCAATTGTCCCAACACTATTTATTGAAGAGTCTGTCTTTGTTCCATTTTAAATTCTTGGCTTCCTTGTCAAAGATTAGTTAACCATATATTTTGACGTTTGTCCCTGGGCAGCATCTCAGACTCTGATGCCTATCATCTTTCTTCTACCTGAGACACTTTTTGTGAGGATATTGGCCCCCTAACCTGCAGCAGCTTATCAAGGAGATCTCAGCAGCCTAACACAAAAGGTGAAGATGGAGGATCCAAGCTCAGACAGAGAACAGTTGGGGAGAAGCTGCTTTCAGAATCTCCTGCAACTTTCTTCTAGGTTAATCTCTTGATCCTATTTTTATCTGTCACTATATTGCTGGTTAAACTGGTTTTTATCTGTATTGATCTTAGTGACTATTGTTTTGTTCTTTGCCCTGCTGCAAACAGAAAATTTTGTTTCCAATTTCAGTGTTAATATTAATTTGCACAAGTTTCAGGGAAATGTATAATGTTGTTAGGTAGTTAGGTAGTAGTTTTCAGCTATCCAATTGGGTAATGTTTTCTAATTGCTGTGGTGTTTGATTATGTATACTATTTAGCAATTTATTTTCAAATTATGTATGCAAAATTTTCTAATGTCTTTGTTCACAGAAGTCAATGGAAAAGGAACTTGGATACTATCCAGTGATGGCTAAGCTTTTTGAGCCCGAGCGCCCAAACTGCCCCACAAAACCAAAGAATTTCCTCAAAAGTGCCAACATGTCAATTAAACCTTAACAACAAGATTTGATCCCTTGGGGGTAGATGCCCAAAAGTGGAATTACTGGATCATATGAAAGCTCAACTCACAGTTTTTTGAGAAGTGCCCATACTGTTTTCCAAAAAGGTAGAACCATTTGACATTCCCACTGGCAGTGAATAATGGGCCTTTCCCCCAATGTCCACATCAAACCTGTGTTTGTGTTGTGTCCTAATTTCACTGTGTGAGTTTGTTTTGTGTAGTTGTTTTGATGTTCATTCTCTTGATGGTCAGTGATGCAGAGCATTTTTCATATACCTATTGATATCTATGAGTCTCTTGTATGTGTTGTTCTGATTTGACCTTTGATTCTTTGCACATTTTCCTTTTTCAAGGAGCGAAGGGCACTATGCTAAAATGTGAGGTCAGCAGATATCAAAGTCAATTTTCATGGAAACTTTTCCTACTGTAACCTTGAGACACAACCTACATGTTGTACTTAACACTCAATTCAGGTCCCAAGATACTACTGTCCTCTCTGTGCCCTATTCCTAGTTTTGTTTCCTCAGCAGAAAATTGGAAAGATCCTAAGAAGGGTGTGAGTATAGAGTTAGCAATAAATAAACTGACCAAGGATTTCTGATTCCATTTACTCAGGAGTAGAAGGAAAAATTGAGGTACCAGACTCTTTTCAATCAAAATTACAAAAAGGTCTGGAGAGTTAATACAGTGGGTAGGGTGCTTATCTCAAACACAACTGACCCAGATTCAATTCCTAGTACCACATATAGTTCCCTAAGCAGAACAGAAGTGATACTTGAGCACAGATCCAGGAGTTACCCAGACACCAAAAAAGCCAAAATTACAAGAGGTTCCCACTGCAGCATCTTAATACCAGATAGAACAAAGCCCATAGTGGACAGTGTTAGCTTGTCTACGGGGTTTTAGCTTGCTTCTTTTCAGAAGAACTTACATTTCAAAAGTCACATTCTTTGCTAACTTTTATTTGTGCTCTAATCATAGGTATTTCAAAGTCCACACTTCTTTTACAGTATGTTATTTTGTATTTAATTAATTTAATTAATATTCTTGATAAATTTGAAAGTCAACACTGAAATTTGAATTTTTTGGAGGAATTGCTTTGAAACAGGCTTATCAGAAGAATAAGAACTAAGGTTTCTACAGTTATAAGTAGAAGAGGAAAGAGGACAGGGGTATGTGTCTAGGATAAGGATCAAGCAGGGAAGGGGACACAAATGAACATCAGATTCTGGATCTGGGAAACATGAAAAGGGAGAAAGACAGCATAAAGAGTTAAAGTTCTTTCAGCAGCTATGGCAAGACAAACAATCCCTTATTCCAGAACCACTTTCTACTCGCACGAACCATGCTTGCCTGTGCCACAGACCCCTTCACCCCCCACCCATCCTGGCTGCATCCCAAGACATTGTGGAAGGCCCCTTCCTTATGGTAGAAAGAATGTTGCCTTTTGACATACATAATCATGTGTGTTTGTGTCAACAGCACGTGTGCCCCCAATTCATATGACTTCAACCTGTTAGGAGTGCTGAGTTGCTAGCTGAACTCTAAATCAGATGCAGGTTTTCTAGGTCCTTTTTTTAGATACAAGTAAACCCACTCTTTTGGTTAGTGACAACACAGTGGAAAATGTGAAGTTCAGTTCTGAGAGCCAACATGGGTATCTTAGTGGAAATGCTTGGGAGAAAGATGGTGATTATTAGAAACTGAGCTAGAAATGTCATGGTATTCAACGGGGATCCAGTCTAGCTTCAGCATCTTCAGCAAGGCCTGGGTGTACAAATATCTGGAAGACTCACTGATGAGCTCGAATTGATGATAGTGGAGCAAATTCATTAACCTAAGTAGACACAATTGTTAAAGTTGTGTGTTTTCTTTTTCATTTTAAGTAATTCATTTCCAGGGATGAAACTTTTTTGTCTGATGACAAAAAAGAGCCCACATATGTTCAAGGCAAAGAGCTATTTAAGGAACCTGCAAGTAATTCTATCTTCCAGTTTTGTAAGTCAGAAACCTCAATACTCAGACTGAAGGAAAAACTTACTCATACCACCTACTTCTGTGAAACTGAATCAAATGAAACTCAGACACAATTAATTGGCTAGAAAAGTCAAATAAATTATTTCAAGAAGGAAACATAACACATATGTACATTCTTCCCACTCTCCTCTTTGGTCCTAATTTACCATCTTATATATCCTGATCCCAAAGCATCACCTGGGAGTTTGGACACTTAAAAATAATCCAGGTTTCTGGCTCCATTTCTGTCCCAAATACAGCACCTCTTAAGCACGTTCCCCATGGTTCCTGATCCGGTGCTGTTACAGATGGCAACATCTAATGTCAAAGAGGTTCAAATGGACACTCCTCCAATTTCCCCTCAGAATTCTGTTGCTGAGCTGGAAGGTTCTGAAAATCCTGCCACATGACTGAAAGTGAGAGGCACATAGTTGTGTGGGGTGGAGAGTATATTCATTCAAATATGCAGGATTTTGCTACAGAAACTCAAACTGAATCTCAGTGGTTTACAAGGAAAAGCTTATTGATCACCCTAACTTATTGACCACCATAGCTTCCTTATAGGCTGGCCACTGCTCCTCTCCATATTCACTGTGCTCTGGGATTTTTGTACCTTACCTGGTACTGGCTGTGTGACTGTGAAAGTGAAATGCCAGTGACAGGGAATGTGGCACGCTTCTGCATTTTCACGTCTGCTTGTGTCCTCTGAGTGCTGAGTTCTTCGAGGAGGGAATACCTCATCTTCTCAGAAGGGATCTGAGAAGGGGCTTCCTGTCTGTTTCCAGTTTCTGGCCTGAATTAATGAACAAAACTTACCTATTTATACAAATAGCCAGAATATGATTATTTGATTATTTTATTAGGGGAGGGCACTGTGAGTGGAAATTCCTTTATTCCCTAAAGGATAACAAGGTTAATGTGTGAAGAACATTTTCCTTTCCTCTCTCCCTTGGCTTTGAAGCTGAGCCACACATGACAGTCCCATCTAGGGCTTAGGCCTGCTCTTCCTGGGCCAAGCCACTCTCCTCCCAAGCCCTGGAGAGATTGTCTGCATACCCTGGGTGGCCTAGTTCTCTGGAGGCATCTTCTGCGGGAGACAAGAGGCCCCTCTCTCCCATCTGGAACCCAGAGCCTATCATTTTAGCTGAGGCTTCCAGAGTGTCAGTCAAACTCAAGAATATTCTTTCAATACTGAATCACCACATAGGGCTGGCAGGGTTCCCTCTGCTGGACAGATGGCAAGCATATGCCTGGGGCAGCCCAGCTCTCCACATCAATCTCTTTCTGTTGCCTTTCAGCACATCCTTTCTACTGGGATCTCTTTCTTGCTATAGCCCATGATTACAGTGCAAACTCTTCTGAGGGCTTGGGCCAGACAGAGGCTTTCCAGAGAAGGAACAGGAAGTTTAAGAGCTTCTTTCAGGTGTTCTTAGGCAGGTCTCCCCTAGTACAGATCAGCTGTTTCTATGCTGGTTGGCCCCATAGCAGCTCCTGTGTGGCCAGAAAGGATGAAAATCCTGCTGGCAACTAGGAACGATTTTGGGTTTGTGTGATGGAAACCTTCCCATTATTGCTAGGCTGGCTCTCTCAATCTCTTTTTTTAAATTTAATATTTTGGATTTCAAAAGCAAATGTTAGTCATATCCTCTGAAGAAGCTGGAATATATTGGAAAAGACAGTTTATAAACCCTTTCTTTGAAATAGTGAATGGTGGGAGAGTTAAATTTCTATAAAAACAGGCTCTACGCAGGGAATCTGGTTAAATTCTAGTTAAAGCTATTGACTTGCTCTAGTTCATTTTCATGACCTAAAAGATGCTACTGGGCTAGGGAGATTGCTCAAGGACTGGCTTGCAGGCTTTGTGTGTGGGAACCCTGGGATCAATTCTTGGGCTGCATGTTTCCGTGAGCACCACTGGGTGTGGCTCTGAAACCAAAGCTAAAAATGATGCCAACAACTTTTAGATTTCTGTCTCTGGCCTAGACCTTTGCTCAGAGCTCTTGTCCTATATCTTCATAAGCCACTAATTTTTGCGTGGTTCCTTAGAAGGCCTTGTGGACATCTCAAATGTACTTCATCTAAAATCAAGCTCAGGATTTTTATTCTGAAACTGTCTTCTTCACAGTTTCAAAAATATCAATGAAAGTTTTTACATTCTCCTTTTGCTCTAGGCAGAGACTAAGAAGCCAATCTTATCCTTTAGATATATGTCCACCAGCAAATTCTTTTCAATCTGCCTCCAGTTTGTATTCTGAGTCTTTTCACTTCTCTTTGCATTCCTGATATGGCGTTCTATGCCAAGCTCCCTTCAACTTATTTCAGACTATTGCAGAAACTCTGTTTTTCACTCTTCTTCATCTGCCCTATTTCTCTCTCTCTCTTTTTTAATTTTTATTGTGACCAAAGTGCATTACAGATATTTCACTGCATCATTTATGATACATAGTGACAATGAATGAGAGGCATTCCCCTCACCAGTGCTGTCCTCCCTCCAACCCTATTCCCAGCATGTATCCCATATCTCCCTCCATTACCCCCCAGAATGCTAGTGTAACTGGTCTCCACTTTATAGCTTGTTGTAGCTTGAGCATCCATTCCACCATCATTGGAGAGAAAAAGGATAAGAAAAAAGGGAAAAAAGAAATTTGGTAACAACTACCAAAAAAAGAAAGAGCAGAAAAAAAATATGCTCCCGGCAAATTAAAATAAAAACAAATCACCAAATAATAACCACAAGAGTGAAAAAGAAAGATAAAAGTGGAAGAAAAAAAGAGAAGGAAAATAAAGTAAAAAAACAAACAAATCAAAACAAAACAAGAAAAAGTAGGGGTTCTGGAGTGGCAGGATTTGGCTTTCCCACCACTTTTTTTGCATAGGCACAGTAAGCATTGGGGAAACCCATTTACCATATAGTAACCTTTTGAATTCTTCAATACAACTCATCATTTCAGCATTATAGTAGGAGCTTGTCACTGAGTACAGTGGAAAACTCTTTTATTTTTATAAAAAATATTTTTATTGATCAAGGGTCTGTGATTTACGCTTCTGTTAATTGGCTATCTATACACTCAATTCCAACACCACACCCATATATCCACATCTTGACTACAAGGACCCCAATATCATTTTCTCTCAGCCCCCCCCTCCATCAACTCACTTGTGTCTTCAATGATCTGATTACACTTGAGAAGACAACAGAAGCAATAATAAATGAGACTACAAGAATTTAAAAGCTTCTGCACAACAAAAGAAACTCAAGCTCTAATAAAAATAAATACTATAGAATGGGAAAAGATATTTGCACATAATGCAAATAAAGAACTGATCCAAGATCTGTAAATCATTCAAGAAACTCAACAACAGAATCTCTATCCACAGATAGGATGACGAGATAAACAGACATTTCCCCAAAGAATACATGAGATATTTCATTGTCGGTGAGAGTTGCACATAACAAAAAGTCTAGAAACAATCAAGGCTGAGGATTGTGGTGATGAAAGAACCCTCATTCACTCTTAGTGAGAATATCATCTGGGTCAGCCTCAAGGGATTCAATATGGAGATTTCCCCTACAAATAGAAATAAACTTTACAAACTCTTCTCTGGCATGCAGGAATTGATCCCTGATTCCTATTCTCTCCTGATATTAAAATGTGGTAACCCTTTCCTTTACTAACTTCTAGTAGCAAAAGGTCTTTGTGTTTTGATTTTGTCTAAATAGCTCAGGACTTTGCACATCCTTCTCATGGTGTGAAATGCTCTTGATCACTCTCTGTATTTATGTACTGGATGGACTCTTTTCAGTTAGGTTCAAAAACCTGCCATTTGATGATCTTGGAGAGATGCCCAGATATGTATCTATAGGACTCCTGGAGGCTAAGTGAAGGCAAGGATTTATAGAAAGGCCATACATCAAGGTGTACTTGTAGAAGTTCTACCAGGAGGCACTATTGAAAGTGATAAAATGAAGAAATACTCAAGGTCAGAGGACTAGTAGAAAGGTGATACAGTAAACCAAAGAGTTAAGAAAGGGTCTGAATTGGGAACGTGGCCTACATTCTGGACACATAAGTGGTAGATAAGTAGTGAATGTGGGTCCATCTATAACTGCAGACAGTGTCATCTGAGAAGCAGATGTAAACTCCTAGTAAATTTCTTTTCTAAACCGTCAATAGATTGGGTGAGCTCTTTCTTATGAGGAGGCCTTCCCAGTGTAGATGGCTCTAAGGGAAATAATCAAGGTGTAAAAATCAAAGTATGCCTATGATTCCTGCTGGCAAAGCAGCTATTCTACGTGGGCACTTCAAGAAAGGGAATGTTCAAGGGTGGAAAGTGGCCAACTTCTTCCAAAAGAAGTGCTGCAAAATTTCCACAGATTTTGACTGGAGCCATGCCATGGAGGGAACACTGGGCAACTTCAAGTGCCTGCTCTTCTGAGCATCCTTAGATGGAACATCCCAGGGTCATCTGTCCTACAGATGTAGCCAAATATAATCTTTCAGAAAACTGTATGAATCACTGTTTACCAAAAATAGAGTTGGGGTAAAAGCAAAGCAAACACCAGTAGTTCATGCAAACTCTCACACCATTTAAAATCTATTAAAAAATAAATTATGGCATATCTACAGAATGGAATACTATGTAGCTATTAGGTAAAAATTAAGTCATGAAATTTGCTTATATGTGGATGGATACACTGAGTAAAATAAGGCAGAGGGAACAGGATAGATATAGAATATCACAATCATTTGTCAGATATTATAAAAGATAGTATGGTATTAATATATAAAGAAAATAATGAGAGTGAGGAGGGCTTACCTTTCTTATGGTAGGAAGCTTGCCTTAAATAGTGGAAAGTGCAGTAAGGGAAGAGAAGGAACCACTATGACAATGATTGTTGGAAATTATCACTCTGGACAATAAATGGTTGTTGAAAGGACTAGCTAGAAAGTAGGTAAAGTAGCTAAATTGCAAACCACAGTGTCTAAAAGGAGGGAGAGAGGGAGGGAGAAAGGGGGAAGGGATAGAGAGTAGTATTAGAGAAGGATAATGTACATTGTATGGTATATGACTGTAACTCAATCAAAAACAACTTTGTAGTTTTGTATTATGAACAATCTTGTAACCATGGTGTTTAAATAAAATAATATTAAAAATCTATTAAAGAAAGTAATAAAATCTATTTTCTTACTGTTTATTTGGGAAAAAATTTAAATTTATTGAATGTGTTACTGTAATGGCTTATATTCTTTTTTTTTTTTTTTTTGGTTTTTGGGTCACACCCGGCAGTGCTCAGGGGTTACTCCTGGCTCCATGCTCAGAAATTGCTCCTGGCAGGCACAGGGGACCATATGGGGCACCGGGATTCGAACCGATGACCTTTTGCATGAAAGGCAAATGCCTTACCTCCATGCTATCTCCCGGGCCCCAATGGCTTATATTCTTAATACATCTTTGACTTTTTAAATTATCTGGTTGCAGAAGTAGCCACTTAGGTTACTCCAAAGTCTTTATTACTGTTTCTTTTGAATCATTTACAGAAAAGATTTTGTTAATTATCATTCTTTACTCATGATTAAATGTGAAGATTTGTAAGTAGTGGGCAATGAGAAAAGTAATAATTTTGAGAAATAGATCTGAGGTGTCTAGCAAAGAATGGTGATGGGTAGTTAGGAGAAAATGTCTCTGTGTTTTTTAATCACAACTCACTTTAATAGTTATAGAAAGTTGGAATTCAGGACATTTCAAATTTTATGGTGCTCAAAACATGAAGAAATTACAGGTGTTTTGAAAAAAAATGGCATAGAGTTAACTCAATTTCACAGATATGTTTTGGAGATAGTGGATGATTTACTATTTCATACACCATATAACAAACCCTGAGAAAACTCACTTTTGAGATGGTTGCTTTATTTTATTTTATGTAATGTATAAAATAATTAACATTTGCTTTCTAGAGAACTAAAGGAAATAATTCGGGGTGGACAACATGTAGCACAATGCATTTTTATGTTGTGGCTCATTGTAGTGTGTTTTTGGGGTACTTTGGGAAATGAAAGATTTTGGATGTGATTCATTTTGAATTCTTTTTTTCGTTGTTTTGATTTGTTGTTAGGTCCACCTCTGGGGTGCTCAGGGACTCCTTTGTGCTTGTGTTTAGGGGTCACTCCTAGCAGTCCTCAAAGAACCAGGTGGTTTCAACGATAACCCCCGTGCGCCTCCTCCATGAAAAGCATTTGTTCAGCCCATTGAACCATCTCTCTGGTTCTGAAGGTTATTCAATTTGTAGTAGATCTAACCCACTCAAATATTTATCCTTATATGAAACTCAAAACATATTTGTGTGATTTAGGAAAATTTTGGACCACACCCAGTGGTGCAGAGGGGTTACTCCTGGCTCTGTGCTCAGAAATTACTCTTGGCAGGCTCAGGGTACCATATGGGGTGCCAGGTTCATCTCTGGTCAGCCATGTACAAGGCAAATGCCCTACCACTGAGCTATAGTATCTTTTTCCTTTAATCTCTATTGACATGTACAACAGTAATTTTACAATAGATAATATGAATAATATTTTAAATACAACATTAAAAGGGTTTACAGTGAATAAGTTACATCCTATACATGTCCCCCAGAAAATCTGTCATTATTTTTCTTTTTTCCTACCAGATATAATACAAGTACACATACAAATATTAAAGATCATAGGTAGTAGTGCACTAAACACATTGTTACATACCTCCATGGTTTACATAAACCTATTTCCATGGGATTAATAAATGAACTCAATGATAAAGTTCTACTCTGTAAACCATATTATGATACCAGAGATTTTCTCTGCACACTGTATATTTTATTTCTTTAAGAAAAAGAACAATGGGGGCCGGGCGGTGGCGCTGGAGCTAAGGTGCCTGCGCTAACCTAGGACGGACCGCGGTTCGATCCCCCGGTTCCCCATATGGTCCCCCGTGCCTGCCAGGAGCGACTTCTGAGCGAATAGCCAGGAGTAGCCCCTGAGCGTCACCGGGTGTGGCCCAAAAACCAAAAAAAAAAAAAAAAAAAAAAGAACAATGATTTATTTATGCCTCAAATTTCTTTCAATTTTTTTTATTTCTTTTATAAACTTTTCTCAGGTTTATGTAATATTTATCATTTTTCCTCTTTCCTTCCACTTTTTTTTGGTGGCCATGATTTTGCTTTTTTCTCTTCTTTCTCACTTAGCCCTTTTCTTTATTTCCACTTGCCTCTACCCCCTTAGTACTGTTCTTGCTCTCTCTGACATATTCTCATTTCTTTTTGGTGATTTTTGTTCTTCCTAAAGAACTGGCCTACATAAGCCAACCCCTCTGTTTCCATGATTGACACAAGATGTTCTTTTTGGCAAGTAAAGGTATTTCTCTTTGGTAAAATATTTTAGTTCAAGAGGATTTGCTTAGAGCTGATGTTATTTCTCGACTGCAGGGAAGTGTTACTCATCCTTTTAGTTTTCCAGATGGTTTTGACAGAAGGTAATCAAAATGACTTAGGCATGCTGTCAGAAATAGACAGACTGTGTCATTGTCCTTCGCATCTTAGGCCAATGAAGAGACACAGAGAGATCAACAGATAGAGAAGAGGAAAGCAAACAGTCATGGCAGCAAAGAGAGAGAACAAGGAGAGACATTAAACACACATGAGAGAACAGAAGTTGGTAACAGAAGAAGCATTTAGCATTTGTAGGAAGATATAACAACCAGAAGGAAGTTGCAGCAGATGGAGATAGCTCAGAGAAGAAACTTTTAAGCCAGAGGTAACATATGCTTCCCATCTCTTCCTGTACAGACCTTACATTAAGGCATCAGTTACAAGAACCACCTTCATGGGCCTTAGAGTAAGATGATTAAGAAGAAAAAAGACTGGTGGAAAGTGGAACAAGCAGAGTGGGGATGAGGCAGAAACATGAGGTATGAATTCCTTTTTTTTTAAATATTGGGCCATACCCTGTGGCACTCAGGGTTCACTCTTGGCTCTGTACTCAGAAATTGCCCCTGGCAGGCTTGGGGGACCATATGGGATGCTGGGAATCAAACCCAATTTGTCCTGGGTTAGCCGTGTGCCAGGCAAATGCTCTACCACTGTGCTATCACTCGGCCTCTATGAATTCTTGATATGAAAATCATCTTGACATGAAAATCATTTGCTGAGACAACTAGATCCTGGTTCTGAAGGCAAAAGGTATTGAGTACAGAGCTTCTTTGCCCCTTAAAGCTGTATCCAGGAGGAAGCCTAAGTGGTTCCGTGGAAATGGTTAGGTTGATGGGAGTTTGCTCACAGTTCCTCTTCCCTCTGAAACCTTTCCAGCCACAACACCTTCCCAAGCCACAACAATATACCTGACCAACATCTCCACCAGGCTCTGGAATGTCTTTATCCTTAGCATCTGTCACCTGATAAGTATTTTATTTCACTTCCTTTAATTTATTATTTTATTTTGTGATGTTATATATATATATATATATATATATATATATATATTTGTTTTTTTTTATAAAGAACAGAGGTGGTTTAAGTCTGTTTTTCTCTTGACATTTTGTTCCCAGAAGCATCCCTAGTGCTCAGGATGGGGCTTAGAACATTGTACACTGAGAACTACCATAATCATGTGAATGAATGAAGGAACTAGAAAGCCTGTCTGGAGTACAGGTGGGGGTGGGATGGGATGGAGGGAGATTTGGGACATTGGTGGTGAGAATATTGCACTGGTGAAGGGGGGGTGTTCTTTACATGGCTGAAACCTAATCACAATCATATTTGTAATCAAGATGTTTAAATAAAGATATTATATATAAAAAAGAACATGTTAGCTGCTCATTATACTTCTATTGAATGATTGGGTATAACTAGAAACACACTTTATTAACTTAACCTGGACAGGGATGGCATGCAAGTTTCCTTACAAAGGCGATGTCTTAATATTTTGAAATATTAAGAATATTTCATAAAAATAGACATCATGTGAATTAAAGAAACTTGAATTTCTTTTACAGACAAGAAAGGAACATATAGGAATTCAGTCAATCCTTACTCCATTGTGTTTATTTTAGGGTGTTTTCAGAGCTACAAATGAATGAAGGTTACTTGTTCCCTCCAACCATTGCTGCCTCTTGCTCACTTCTTCCAAGAGCCCCAAGACCTACATCTTCTCAACTGTTTGAAGGACAACTCTTTTTGGGAAGAAAAGAGTATGGGACAGGGAGTGAGAGAACTCAAAACATTAGCCTTTCTTCCAGGAGTGAGGATAGAAGGTGGCCTTATCCACTGCTCTGAATTTCATCTATCACCCTCTCTCCAGTATGACCTTGGGTAAAAGCCTACCCCAGTTCAAGATTTCTCAGAAATCATGTTCAGGCTCTTGTCTGCCTCATTACCCTCATCCTATGACAAGTCTCATTTTCTTTACATCTTTCCTCTTTCCTCTGCTCCCTATACATTCTCAGTGTTTATAACTCCTAAGCTTGATATTTGGGGCAAGAAAATGATCCCCATCCCTACTCCCCCTTTTTATTTAAAAATTACTTTATTTAAGCATCGTGGATACAAAATTGTTCATGATTGAATTTTAGTAATAGAATGTACACAACCCTTCATCAGTGCATATTTTCAGTCACCAAGGTCCCCAATTTCCAGTCCTTTAATTCTCCCTCAAAGGCAGGCATTTTACTTCTCTCTCTCTTCCTCTCTCTTTTTTGGACACTGATTTGAACTATTGTTAATGAAGGGGTGCCATCCATATCACTTTATCCTTTTTAAGTACCCAATTCTTGTCCAGAGTGATCAGTTCCAACTCTCATTGTCATAATGGATCCTTCTCAACCCTAACTACAGTCACTGTTCTTTATGGCAAGATTCTTACTATGGACTGGTCCTCCTACCCTCATCTTTATTGTCTCTGGATATTATATACTATCTTTTATTTTTTCTTATATTGCACAGCTGAATATGACTATTCTATCTCTATGCCTCTTCACCTCCTAATGCATTTAACTCAGCACAATATTCTCCATATCCATCCATTTATAAGTAAGTTTCATGACTTCATTTTTTCCTAACATCTGAGTAGTATTCCATAGTGTAAATGTACCACTGTTTCCTTAGGCACTCATCTGTTCTCCGTACTTGAGTAGTTCCCTGATTCTAACTATTGTAAATAGTGCTGTGATGAATAGAAATGCAGGGGGGGGGGCAGTGGCGCTGCAGGTAAGGTGCCTGCCTTGCCTGCGCTAACCTAGGACAGACCGCGGTTCGATCCCCCGGTTCCCCATATGGTCCCCCGTGCCTGCCAGGAGCGACTTCTGAGCGAATAGCCAGGAGGAACCCCTGAGCGTCACCGGGTGTGACCCCCCCCAAAAAAAAGAAATGCAGAGGGATTTTCTGCATGGTGGTTTTGAGTTCCTAGGGTATATCCCTAGGACTGGTATTGCTGGATCATATGGGAGCTCAATTTATAGACTTTTGAGGGCTATCCAAATTGTTTCCAAAAAAGGCTGGACCGCTCTACATTCTACCAGCCATGAATGAGAGTCCCTTACTTCCTGCATCCACTCTAGCACTGGTTATTCTTGTTCCTTGAGATGTGTGCCAGTCTCTGTGGTGCAAGATAATATCTCATTGTTGTTTGGATTTGCATCTCCCTGATGATTAGTGATATGGAATAATTTTTCATGTACCTTTTGGCTATCTGTATTTCTTCTTTGAGAAAATGTCTGTTGATTACTTCTCCCTATCTTTGGATGGGACTAGATGTTTTTTTCTTTGTAAGCTCTTCAATGCTTTGTATATCTTGGGTATTAACCCTTTATCATATGGGTATTAGGTGAAGAGTTTTTCCCGTTCTGTGGGTAGTATTTTTATCCTAGTCACTGTTTCTTTGAGGGGCAGAAATTTAGTTTTTATGTAGTCCCATTTGTTTATTTTTACTTCCTCTTGCTTGTCCAGTGGCGTTTTATTCTTGAAGATTCCTTTAACTTCAATGTCATGGAGGGTTCTGCCTACATTTCCTCTATGTATCTTATGGTTTAAGTTCTGATATCAAGATCGTAAATTCATTTTGATTTGACTTTTGTGCACAGTTTTAGAGAGGTCTGAGTTCACTTTTCTTCAAGTAGTTGACCAGATATCCCAAAACCACTGGTTGAAGAGGCTTTCCTTGTCCCACTTTGAATTTCTTTTTCAAATATTAATTGATAATATACAGGGAGTCAGTCTAATAATATGTGAGTGAAGAAGAGCATCTGCATTCTTTTCTTGACTTACTCATCTCAGTTCAGTTCATAATGGCACTTTTTAATTCATGTCACCCACAGCTTGCAGCCACTCCCACCACTGCAGGTTAATAGACCCCTTTTAATCCTGACCTTGCTCTTGCCTGAACTTACTTCATCATCCTTATGTTCTTTTTGCCTATGAGTAGGACCTGGACTTCATGATGACCAACTTAATCTTGAGCAGAGAAAACCTGCTTATTGTGGTGGAAAGGACTTATTTTCTTGTACTCAAAGTCATTTATGATAAGGGATAGAGTTTGGGCCTCTTTACTTCCCTGTCTCCATCTCAATGGTCTCCATCACTTTTTGTGCCAAAATATTTGTCTCTCCAATGATTGATTCAGGTAACTATATTCCTTCTGTGCTTTTTATTCTGTTTCTTTCTTTGAGTCTTCTGTTCCTGAAATACTGAGTCCTCCTCCTTACAAATTTAGGCATATGGTGTCTCCTTCCAGACAACCCTCATAATGCTATAATTTTCGAAGACTTCCATATCCAGGTAGATGACCCATGTAATTCCTTGTTTGTTCACTACTAATGAGTTCTTTATTCCTTTCCCATAAGTTATCTGCTTCCTTTTTATATCCTGATCTTTATATTCAAATAAAATTATTTGTCCAAGTTCTATGTTTAAGCTTTCTATTTTGCAATCACTCTAAGTTCTGGTTTCCATGTTGGTTGGATTTCTATGTTTAATCAAAACTATGAATTCATCATTTGCTATATGTTTTTCCCATCTGCCTGATGACAGACTTTTCTTAACTCATAACTACTTAAATTTCATGGTTCTATGTATATCCTATGTTATCCTTATTCATTCTCTGAAATTCTCTTTGGGTCAGATTGCAATTCTTGTTTATTTGATGAATGTTCTACATTCTCTACTACAATGGGACTTCATTACTGTTCATCAGTGGGTGGACTATTATTTCTTATCCCTGAATCTAGATTAACTCAAAACTTGGCTGTAACTAAAGTTAGATGATGTAACTACTCCTGTAGTTCTTTTGGATTTTTCACTCTGGGGAAACCAGTTAACCAAGCAAATTATTACAAATTTTCATACTACAAAGATCATGAGGTTGAAGTCCACTATAATCAGCCTTCAGCTTCCCACCAAGTTGAAAGTATGAGGTTGAAATGGTCTTGGATGTTCCAGATCAGATTACTTGTCAGCTGAACATCAAGTGAGTGATGCCAATTTATACCACAAAGAACAGACGATCTTTTAATTTGTGCTTTACCTCAAATCACAATCTATTAAAAATTTACATTAATGTTCTATGCTGCTGGGTTTTTAGACAATTTCTCATATACAAGCCATAATAGTAATAGTCCAATCTAAAACCCCAGATTTGTTTGAAATCAATCATCTGTCACTGGTAGATAGACTTCATTTTTAACATTAGCTGTTTACATTATGCCTATTCATCTTGCTTATTATTCTTTAGTAAGCATGCTACTTCAGAAGATATTTCATACATTTCTTTTTGCCTCAAATATTTTCCATGCAATAGTCTCCCCCAAGAAATCTGAAGGGGGGGGTGGAAAGGTGGCACTAGGGGTAAGGCATCTGTCTTGCAAGCGCTAGCCAAAGAAGGACCATGGTTTGATCCCCTTGGCATCCCTTATGGTCCCCCCAAGTCAGGGGCAATTTCTGAGCACTTAACCAGGAGCATCAAATGGGTGTGACCTCCCAAAAACAACAAACAAGAGAAATCTGAAGGAAATATTAAATAGGCAGTTAAGCATACAAATACGATTCATGGGAAATTCTGGAGACAGAAAATAAAACTTGAGGGTTCCCAGAGCACAGCGATAATTTAAAATGATAAAATTTAATGGTCTTACTAGGCTGGGGAGTGAATGGGTAGGAGGAGAGAGTCCAAGAAAGGCCCTCCAAGGTATAGAGAGCCTGTAGAGAAAAAGTCAACAAAATGGACAGAGAAATAAGTCTCAAAGTATAGAGTCAACCCAGGATAAAACATTATTTCAATGATTGAGAAAGGAGATGGTTTTCAGAAGACAGTTCTTGAGCAGTTAAAATGGATGATGAAAAATAATGGACATGAGTCATTGTATTTGACACCAGAACTTTCTTAATGGAATCGACAAGGAGAAGATTCAATAGAAGCATTAGAATTCTATATTAGATAATAAGACGAAGGTTCTATCAATTGATTCCTTCACTTTCTTTGTATGGTAAACTTAACATGTTTAGTAATAGATACATTATTTTCTGTGTCTGTAAATAGGCATCTTAAGGGTATGAAAAACATTCTCAAGTTTTCAACTACTTGAGCCTTTCTCAGATCAACTAAAAGTTTCAACATCTACTGAGATTTGGGAACAGAAACACTTTTTTTACTCTCACTTATTCTTTATATTATCTAGTAACAGGGTCTTTTTGATTCACCATAAAACTATGTCTCAGGTGTGATTAGTTTTTGTTCCTGACATACAGGTTCAAGTCATAGTCTATTTTTTTAGTGCTGTACTAATTCTTTTCCTACCTACTTTCTTCAGGTCTATTAGATATAATATTGTGACAGGAAAGACATTTAAAAAGCAGTCACTCAAGTTTAAACTCTCCAGTGATTCCCAGTATACCTAAAGTCTTAACTCCATAAACATCAATAGACATTAAACATTTGATATGTTGAATTTGGTTGAATTTGGAGAAATAGTGGCAGGAGCAATGGCACAGCAGAGAGGGTGTTTGCCTTGCATGTGACAGACCCTGATCTAATCCCTCACATCTCACATAGGCTTCTGAGCCTGCCAGGAGTGATTCCTAAGTGCTGAGCCAGGAGTAAACCCTGAGTGTCATCGGATGTGGCCCAGAAACAAACAAAAAATTGGAGAAATAGGAAACTGAGATCCTGAAATTATCTTCCCACAGTGGAATGGTACTAAAATTAAGGTTACAGGAATGGTGGAGCCTGACCCAGTCACACGGTTTTCAACATGACTGCTACTGAAGACCTGCAGCTGCAGGTTTTGGGACTAAACCTGTCTGAAAGTGCCTACAGAAGCCATGCAAATGGGGTGAGTTGGCCTCGCTCACAAAGAGCGGAGCCAGAGGAGCCCGGCCCCTCTGCTTAGCTCAGCAGCTGTGCACATCTTATAGTCAATGAACTCTAGTACAACTACAAGTGTGACAATGGGAAATAATGCAGGCTAATACCTTGCATAGAGAATGAGATTGACAGCTCTGATGACACGGAAAGTGCCAACCATTTATTTAGCCTCTCAGATAAGAAGTGTGGAGAAGGAATCTGGAGGATGCTCATAGAACTCAAAGAAAGCATGGATCGAGCTGAAAGAACCACAAATAAGAATTAAGAGGATATGAGAATAGAAATGAGAAAACTTCAAACTGAAATAAAAGAACTGAAAAACTTGATAGACAAAATGAAAACTTCACTGGAAAGCCTCTACAACAGAGTAACAGTAGCTAAGGACAGAATCAGTGGGCTAGAAGATTAGATGCATGACAGCTTCATACAACAGAAGAGATTGGAAAAGAACCATAAAGCAAACAATCGGATTATGGAAAAAAAAACTTTGAAGAATGTGAACAGATCCAATGCCTCATGAAGGTCATACATCATGACCGAGTAGGTTTCATTCCTACTGAATGAATTCCAGGAGGGTTTAACATATGCAGATCAATCAACATAATATACCATATCAACAAAAGAAAAAATATGGTCATATCAATTGATGCAGAGAAAGCATTTACTAAAGGTCCAACACTCGTTCATGATAAAAACTCTCACTAAGATGGCAATGGAAGGAACTTTTCTCAATATAGTTAATGCCACCTACCACAAGCCTATGATAAACATTATACTTAATGGAGATTAACCAAAAGTCTTTCCTCTAAAATCTGTTACATGACAAGGCTGACCCCTCTCACCACTCCTATTCAACATAGTGCTGGAATTTCTTGTCATAGCAATTAAGCAAGAAAAAGATATCAAGGTAATCCATTTAGAAAAGGAAGAAGTCAAGTTCTCACTGTTTTCAGATGACATAATATATTTAGAAAACTCTAAAGACTCTACCAAAAAGTTTCTATAAACAACAGATTTATATAGCAAAGTGGCAGGCTACAAAATTAACATGCAAAAGTCTATGGCTTTCTTATACACAAATAATTATAGCGAAGACATTAAAAAAACAATCCTAGTCACATTAGTGCCACAGAAACCCAAAACCCTGAAGTCAACTTAACTAAAGAGGTGAAGAACCTATACAAAGAAAGCTACAAAACACAGAAGATACTTCAGGCTCAATCTGGCGATCTACAATATTATTAGGATTTGACCAAAATGAGCTAGTGCTAGCAGGAAGGAACATAATATGGAAAACATATTTCTTGTTTATGAAATGTGTTGACTACTCTCAATCTTTTTACTTTTGATATCTTTTATTTATCACTGTAAAATACTTGGAAGGTATTTCTGTCTTGCCTATTTATTAGCTTTAAAATAGTATCACTATATAGACAAGTATCTGTTGCTCATGGGTTGAAATAATTTACTTAATAGCCAATAAATTATCTATACTATAAGCATTCTATGAAATTAAGAGCTGAAACAAACAAATTTGGTTTCCAATTCTCCCTATACTTATCACCCTTTTATGTGATACCATTGTTTTTTATTAATGTATGAATAAAAGTAGTTTCAATGAAGTCAGACCATGTTAGTTAAAATATAGAAATAGAGGGACCGGTGCGGTGGCGCTAGAGGTAAGGTGTCTGCCTTGCCAGCGCTAGCCTAGGACGGTCCGTACTTCGATCCCCCAAGCCGGGAGTGAATTCTGAGCACATAGCCAGAAGTAACCTCTGAGCGTCACCGGGTGTGGCCCCAAAAAACAAATATATAAATAGAGAACTCTGCCTTTGTTATGCTTTCCCTAGGACCTGTTGGTCACTAAGCTCTGCCTCTAGAGCAGCAGGATCTTTTGATCTTCCTTTTGGATATATTTTTGTACTCGTACGACCTTCTGAGGTTGAATCAAGTGGAGGAAGAGCATCTGAACAATTCAATAACTATCAAAAAATAGAAATGTTAATCAAAAGTCTCCCCCCAAACAGAAGTCTGAGTCCAGATGGGTTTATCTGTAAATTCTTACAAATCTTTAAAGATAGACTACTGCTAATCCTCTCTAGACTCTTAGAAAGCTGAAGAAACAGACATCCTGCCAGTTTCTTTTTTGTTGTTGTTGTTGTTGTTGTTTTTTTTTTTGGGTTTTGGGTAACACCTGGCAGTGCTCAGGGGTTACTCCTGGCTCCATGCTCAGAAATTGCTCCTGGCAGGCATGGTGGACCATATGGGGCACCGGTATTCGAACCGATGACCTTTTGCATGAAAGGCAAACGCCTTACCTCCATGCTATCTCCCGGGCCCCGCCAGTTTCTATGAAGAAAAAATTATCTTGATATCAAAGACAGACAGAAACATCACAAAAAGGAAAAACTACAGACTTAAATCTCTGGTGAATATGGATGTAAAGATCCCCAACAAAAATATTAGCAAGTTGAATTCAACAATACATCACTCCAACAATACACCATACATCATGATCAAGTAGGGTGTATAGAGGATTTTTTTTTCATCTTGGGATGCAAGGATGGTTTAATATACAGTAATCAATCATAATAATACACTTTATCAATACAAGGTTGAGAAAAACCATACTATAATATCAATAGGTTTAGAAAGTGTTGACAAAATATCACACTCATTCATGATTAATAGACTCAATAAAATGCCGTGGAGAAAGCTTTCCTCAACATATTCAAAGTCATTTATCTTAATCCCACAACAAACATCATATTCAATGGCAAAAAATATGAAAGCATTTGCTCTATGACGAGGCAAGGTTGACCACTTTTATTACTGCTATTTAATATAGTTTTGGAAGTACTTACCATAGGCATAAGTCAATAAATTGATATTAAGTGTATCCACATCAGAAAGCAGGAAGTTAAACTTCCATTTTGTGAAAATGACATACTAAACTTAGAAAATTACAAATATTCCATAAAAAGCTCCTAGAAACAATAGACGTGAATAATAAAGTGGCAGACAATAAGATAAGGGCACATAAACATATGCAAATAATGCAATAGAAGAGAGAAATAAAAATCAGTATTGTTCATAGTTGTACTCAGAAAATTATAAACCTGGTAATCAGCTTTAAAAGAGGTGAAAGATTTATAGAAACAAAATTATAAGAATACTACTTGCTGTAATCCGTTCCCAGGAGAGATTCTCTAACGGAGGTAGGGAGGACGAGGTCTCTCCCCTTCAGCTCGGGGTACGCGTCTACCACCCAGTAACCAGTGGTTCTGAGGTGAATCGTCGAGTGAACAGCTCACGGAGAGTCAGACTTGTGGAAATATCAGCTTTATTCGGTGGAAATAACTGAGGTCCAATGACCCAGCGTCAGTTCCAACCCAAA
>PVKC010002059.1:0-45827 GCA_004027635.1 Crocidura indochinensis | reverse complement strand
TTTTTTTTTTGGTTTTTTTTGGGCCACACCCAGTGACGCTCAGGGGTTACTCCTGGCTCTGTGCTCAGAAGTCGCCCCTGGCTGGCCTGGGGGACCATATGGGGCACGGGGGATCGAACCGCGGTCTGTCCAAGGCTAGCGCAGTAAGGCAGGCACCTTACCTTCAGCGCCACCTCCCGGCCCCTTCTTCTTCTTCTTCTTCTTCTTCTTCTTCTTCTTCTTCTTCTTCTTCTTCTTCTTCTTCTTCTTCTTCTTCTTCTTCTTCTTCCTCCTCCTCCTCCACCTCCTCCTCCTCCTTTTGGATAAACCAGATAGGATGTATATTGTAAATTAAAAAAGGTTGCTTTCAGGTTTTGTCCATATTCTCTAGGCTCTCTGAACACCCTCTTTCTGTGAGTTGTTTTCCCTCTAGTTCCAGGAGCACACAAAATTATCTTGGAAAAGTGCTGCATAGTCACAGAAGTTGTTATAGAAATCTAAGCTTCCCAGATCCATTGTTAGAATCATTGGAAGCCTGTTTAGATTGTCTTATGAGACTGAGGTTCAATTGCCCACAGTGATAACTGGTTCAGTACTACAAACTTTCTTATTTCCTTACTAGCATATTTTCCAAATCAATTTTTAAATAAAGTAAGAACTGCTTCTTAGAGAATTTGCAGTAAGATAGATTTAAGGTCAACTCTTTGAAATGATGGAAGCATTAGATGATGGAATTCTTAAAGAATTTAAGAATTTTCATTTATATCTTTTTAAGGCCTAGATGAAATAGAATGTGAACATTTGGCATAGAGGTCTCTTAGGTAGGCTCTCAGAATATAGGAAGTGAGTATTCCATACCTTAGATTTTCCTGTGAACTCAATTCACTTGAATTTATATTGTATTGCTCTTTATGGAAGATATATGCAATCACACAGGATGTACATGTCATATATGACTTGATTTATACATTTATACATATGTAGGCACATGAAATAAATATGTACAGTATTTCATGTGTGTATGTCACCAAAATATCTTTATTCTCTTTACATAGTTTCCTCTCCTTTGATTATATTAGCTTTTATAAATAGGAAAGGATCATTGCTAAACATAGCAGGACTAATATCTTAGCATATGATTTGCATTAGTTCTGTAAGACCATGAAATAAGTTTGAAAATTGCTAATGGCAACACTGCTTATGCTTTTAGAATGTCTTCATATTTAATACACTTTACTTTTTTGGCATTTAGAATAAAAGAAAACTCATTTGAATAGTCAGCATAATATTTCGTTAACAGTCATTTATCCTTTGAGTTAGTATTGCAATTAACGCTTTGTCATGAGTGTCATTCTGCTAGCTTCGGGTAGACCAGAAAGAGGAATATGCAATGATGGTTGGCCAGGAGATAGATGTTCTAGGTATAATTAGAGGTCAATTTCCTTCTTGAATGTTGGTAGTACTGTTTATATTTTATGATGTCTCTGCAGAATTTGCATTTTAGGCTGTCCCCTCTGCAGAAAGGATTTTGTTTGAAAATGAAGTAGCTGAAGTTATTAGACTAGAGATGACTCAACAAGTTCATTATTTTTGTACTTATTATTTAGAATCTTTATTGCTTTCCAAATTATGACTGAAATGGATTACACTGAACTGATTTCATATGGAAGCTAGTCATAACATGTAGAACAGGTCCATTATTTCTTAACCTTAATACTTCTATGATTCATTAAATGTGAAGATTTAAAATATTCACTTCTGTGTATGATTGAAAAAATTGAGGCTTTAAGAAAGTAAGAACTTTTCAGAAAGTAAGAACATGCCTGTCTCACCCTTCCTTCATCATGTCTTAAAACCGTGAAATTTAGAACACATGAGCTTGTGAAGGCGAGCTAGCAAAATTGCCCAAGAAAAATGGCCATTAATCTAATTAAAGCCATTACTGTTTTCAAAATCTGATCAGTTGTTTCAAATTCTGTAAATTAAAATAGTTCTTTTATTTTTATCTGTGACAATTAAAAGTAACTTGAACGAGTTACCTAAAAACATTAGTGGATGTGAATAAAGTATATATTTCAGTGGTTAAGGAGGAACTTATAAAATGGGAATATCTTACAGTGGCTTTTGGAACTATAAAGTTAGGTATCATAGGATGCAAAAATTTTGGAATTTTTTTGTATAACATTTTTATTATTTACTAATTTTATCTTCTGTTCTAAGTTCTGAGTTTTTTTTAAAGGATGCAGTTCTCCTCAGTACTTAACCTAACTTTGTAAGTTTAGATCAATAAACAACTTCTGAACTATTTTCAGTGTTATTGAAAAGAAAGAAATGCTATTTTAGTTCTCTAATTATATGGTAGATTTTGCAGTGCATACGCGATATCTATAAAAAATGATCTAAACCTTGTTAGAAGGAGAATCCAGATAATGCTGGATTCTTTAAGCATTGTTTATTATTAATGGGAAACCTTTAGGAAAATTGCTAACTACTGAAATAAGAGTGCATCAAATGACTTTAGTTTTATCTTGTAATATATAGAATTTACAAAAGCATATTATTAAATAATTTTTTAATTAAAAATAAAAATGTTACCATTAGTATTTTATGCAAAAATATGTGATTCCTTCCTTCTGATCTATTTTATTTAGTTATTTTCCAGCTTTAAAGAAGTAATTGTTAAGCATTGATTTATAAATAAAATGTATAGCATGATTGGTTTATAAGAATTTTACATTTTGATTCCATTTAATTTTTCTTTGGTAGACTTACTCATGTGAGGTTATGCTTTACTTAAATATAATTTGTATTATTAAACTGTTTTATTTTTCATGGGGAGTCACATTGTGCTCTGCCAGGCACCATTACAGACAGTGCTGAATGGAGGACCATGTGGTGTAACAGTGGAACAGTGGAACATGGAACAGTGGCTGCAATATACAAAGTCCCAGGCAATCTTGTCCAGCCTTTTAAGACATTTTCCTGGTTGTGTTTTAACTTCTATATTTTTTTTATTTTATATCTGTATGTAATATATTTGGGACCAGGAAAATTAGAATGTAATATTTTCATTTTCATATCATGTTCAGGGGAATAAATGTTCTATTTAACAGCTTCTCCAATATAACTTTTAGTCTTGAATTAATTCCATAAAAATGTCTTAATATGCTTTTCTCTTCAGTAGTTCAACTTCTGCAAAGCTAAATATAAAAGTAGTATGGAGATAATATAAATGAAGGGAAAACACTATAGCATTCGTTATCGTTATTGGGCTAAACTAAAATTTCAACTGAAACTATAACTAGAAATTATAACCAGAAATATAATTGAAACTATAACCAGAAATACTGCTTATAGAAATATACACTAGACGTTCAAAATACAATGTAAAAGAGGCATTTGCACTTCTGCATTTATTGTAGCACTATGTACAATTGGAAGAATACAGAAACAACCCAAATGTCCAATAACAGATTAGTGGCTAAAGAAACTATGGGATATCTACACAATGGAATACAATGCAGCTGTTAGGAAAATGAATTCATGACATTTTCTTACACATTTTCCATGGTAGACATGGAGAGTACCATACTGAGTGAAGTGAATTTGAGGGAGTGGGATAGACATGGAATGGAATATAATAGAAACACACTATGGTAATACTATCCGGAGACAATAAAGACAGCCATGTGGACCAATAAGAAAACTTGCCACAAATAGCAGGAAAGTTGCAATTAGGGCTGATAAGGGACCACTATGATAATGATACTTGGAAATGATAACTCTGGACAAGAACTGGGTTCTGAAAGGAAATAAATTGATATGCATAAATACCAGTTTAGTAACAATATTGCAAACCATAGTGTCTTAAAAAAGGGAGAGAGGGGCTGGAGAGATAGCACAGCGGCGTTTGCCTTGCAAGCAGACCACCCTGGACCTAAGGTGGATGGTTCGAATCCCAGTGTCCCATATGGTCCCCCATGCCTACCAGGAGCTATTTCTGAGCAGATAGCCAGGAGTAACCCCTGAGCACCGCCGGGTGTGGCCCCCCCCCAAAAAAAAGGGGGTGAGAGAGAGAAGAGAGAGAACAAGAGAGATTAAAATGGAAAAGACAACAGCGGGAAAGAGGAGATAGAGCGAGGAGAGAGAATGTTTGCCCCAGAGGCAGGTAGGAAATGGAGGGGGGGGCGGAAAAAGGAAACTGAGGAAATTGATGTCAGGAAATATGCACTGGTGAAAGATATTCTAAATTGTCTGACAGAAACTCAGCGATGAACAACTTTGTAATTGAAATAAAACACTAAATTGTATTACGAAGAGCCTTATAATCATTTAAATAAAGTAATTAAAAAGTAAAACTTACATTTACTTATATCATGTACTTGTTGCCAGTTCACATTTTTATTTTTTGATGTTATTAACATATTTCTATTTTATTTTCATATTTAGTTCATCTTCTTTATTAAATTTTTCCTCATAAATCATTTTGTCATTGATGAGTCATTTGTTTTTATTATCATATTTATTTATTTTCAGTGAAGTTATGCACCATGCTTATTTAAGGTAGCTTTAAAAAATGAAGAAAAAAAGAAATATACTTTATAATTCAAGTTGACTTGTTGCTTTATACATTGATATTTTGAAAATTAAATTACCTTGGCTTTTTTTCCCTGAGTGATATTTAAGGCCTTTGCTTTTCCTGAGTATTAAACTACAAGTTTCAGTTTTTTCTTTAAAAAGTCATCAAAACAGTAGATAATGACCCAGAAGACAATGACTTTTTATTCGTTGAAAAATACTACCTAGATAGGTATTTTTCTTTTAAAGGATCTTGAACAGTTCTTTTCAGAAAGATCGTAGATATCAGTCAGCAATCAAGTTGGTATTGAGGAGAAAAACCAACTTGGGGAAGAAGATGACAAGTCCAGGGCATTTCTGGAGCACAGACAAAAATCTGATACCTTATACAAATTCCAAATTCACTTTGTAGAGTTGTTACAAACTAAACGGGTTGCAAGTAAAATGGTGTCCCACTTCTCAGATTATACAGTCAGATAAATATATATGCTTAAACAGGGCCAGAAACTTCTCTCTGTTATCAATGGGAGTGAAATGTGAGACTTGTAAAATTGTAAGTAAATGACCACTTTATAGGATCAAATAATAATAAAAGCATATGCATTTTATTTGATTTTGAGGTTAAATTATGAAATATTGTTAAACTGCTGCTGAATATAACCCATATGAAACTGTATATGGAATGTACCTTTATAAATAATGATGACTTCAAAAGAAGTATTTCTTTCTAAATTAAGAAATCCAGGGGCCTGGGAGATAGCATGGAGGTAAGGCGTTTACCTTTCATGCAAAAGGTCATCGGTTTGAATCCCGGTGCCCCATATGATGCCCCGTGCCTGCCAGGAGCAATTTCTGAGCATGGAGCCAGGAGTTAACCCCTGAGCACTGCCGGGTGTGACCCAAAAACCAAAAAAAAAAAAAAAAATCCAGAGACTCACCACCTACTAGAATCATAAACTTACTTTCCCAAGGGGGAAAAAAAAACACCTGATTTTTGTTGTCTGAAACAGTCATTATTATTTACAGCTTTCCTATTATGTGTAACATCACTATAGTGTACTCTCATTCATTACAGACAAGGATTCCATAGGAGCTGAAGTTCCATTTATGTTCAGTATGGTGGCCTGTCCATTCAACTCTTTTTCATATACATTTAGCATCCTAGTTTGTCCCAGTGAGTGTTTACCCACAAAACTATATAGGTTTCTCTATATATAGAGAGAGAGCAGTGACCATATCTGTGCTGTGTTAGGTAAGTAAATGTCCCGTTTCCATGATGAAAAGAGCCTTGTGTAAGGACTTTATACTTTTAGTGTCTGATCAACTTAAGCAAAAGAGTGAATTAGAAGTTTCTAATTTTTTGGGAGGGGGGGCAGGGATATATCTGGATGTGCTCAGGGATCACTTCTGTTGATTCAGAAGAACCATCTGAGATTCCAGGGACTGAATTTGACTTGGCTTATGTGCAAGGCAAGTGCCCCGCCCACTATCCTATCACTCCAGTTTCTGATTTGATTTCTCAATAACTAAATGCAGCTAGAACAAAATGAATCTTCACTAAACCAAATATATTGTATAATTTCAACAAGAAGAGGAACATATGTGGAAAACTCATCATTTACATGCAGTAATTTAGTGATCCAGTAGTAATTGGTTTGGTGTTTCTATTTTCACTGGTAAGTGGAGATGGCTTTGGAGTTGGGAAATAAAGGAATCAGTTAAGAGACTGCCAAGTTTTAGTTGACTGAGAAACAAGAAAATTGCTCTGGGTATGGAAAGAAAAGAGGTGCCACAGAAATGAAGACTGAGTTCAATGAGATTTCTCTTCACTCATATTTTGTGTAGATCATATTCTTTCTCTTTGTCGACCTCCCCTCTTTCATTTATTTATTTTTTCTGGACAAATAGAAGCAGTGAAAAAACAAACTGGAGGACAAACTGTCAAGCTTGGTTGTTCTGTAGGGGACTGTGGTTAGCACCATAGTTACCAATTCTTTGACTCTTCTCTTGTTTACAGTTTTAAATGGGCTTCTCATGGCAACTGTGTTTTAGTCCTCTATGCATTTCTGTAATTATGCCAAGGCTTTCAAGAGCGAGATTCATTTCCCTCTGTGTATTCATTGCTTGAACTCAATGTTGTATTACGTCCAATTTTCACAGTATGTGAATATATGTAAGAAATGGACTTTTGCATGCAAAGCCAAAAAAAAAAAAAAAAACCCAACCCAGTGAATCTGAAATAAAGGACTGTTTGTTCTTGGCTTTTTTGTACTGGACTTTGCATAGAATCATAATGATGAATTGTTACTGCAAGAGCACACTTAACCCATCTTGTAGAACACTGTGTGAATAAGGATAAAAGCAGATTAACACATTTCAACCTCATGTAACTCCCTGTGGGGAAATTTGTAGACTGTCCACATATTGCAAACAACCAGTTATTAACAATGGGGCCAGATGTGTGGATTTAATAATGGACAACCTGCTGTCTTAGGTCCTTCAAACACTGAAATGTCACTTGATCCCCTAGGAGTCAGATAGAGGTGATCAGTAAGCAGCACAAGTACCATCACCCCATTGCTAGGCATTATGACAAAGACTTTAGTTCCTGACACTCCATGTGGTGATTACAATAGCAGATTATAGATGGAAGCTTTCCTATTTCCTACTTTGTTTCTATAAGACTTCATGTGTTATTTCACTGCAAACAGAGAAGATGAAGCAAAAATGGGTGGTGTTATTGAAAATAGTAATTATCGTAAAAACAGTGAACTTCTAACAATGAGTTTAACCTATGTCATACATTTTTTAATCATAAATGTGGATTATTTTATTTAATCTCCATGCCAGTTTTAAGGAATTAGGTGGTTTTACTCTTTTTACAGATGAAATCAAGAAACCTAAATATGATCATGTAATTGACTTTCCAGATGTCTATGTATATATAAAGTCACATATATAATTATATAATTGGGGGGGTTGTTTTGTTTTTGGGACACACCCGGTGGTGGTCAGAGTTTATTCCTGACTTTATCCTTATGAGCTCAGGGGGAACTTTTGAGGTGCTAGAGATCACACCCAGGTTTGCTGCAATGCAAGGCAAGTGCTTTTCCCTCTGTCATCTCTCAGGTCCTCTGGCTTTCCAAATTCTTGAACTGTCCACCTAAAAATATTTGTCAGTGTTAATCATCTTCTATTTCCCTCCTCATTTTTTAGGAGAAATTAAGGGGTTTCTAACTTAGATCCCACTTTCTAAAGAACTTGTATTGGTGTGAAATCCACTCTCCCCCTTTTTACACTACTATAGAGGTGGTAAGGAAAAGGCTTACTCTTGTTTTTAAACTGTCATAAGAAATTATTTGATGCAGGAATTATTACTTAAACTTACCTCTTAATAAGTTTTACATATTATAGAGTTTCATTGCCACACATAATAAACTAAATAAAAAAAATGACAGAACACAACATGATACATGAGAAAATAAAATAAAATAGAATTGGGAGCCAGTCTGAATTCTTTGAGTTTGTATGCAGTTGTCAGAGATGGGTTTTAGAATAAGCCAGAGCAAAAAAAGCCATGATCAGTCCCATGAAATGAGAGATAAAATGGTTCAGCAGAAATAGAGTTTTCTGCGGTGTCTAAATTGAAAGGACACTGCTCCAGTATATCTTCATTAGGTCCAGCGTTTTCACCAACTCTCCTATCAGAGAAGAATAGTAAGTTTCAAAAGAGTTTTATAACATTCTCACTGTCAGAGGCTGATGTAACTAGAGAGAGTTTTTTCTTTTAAAGTAGGTCTACAGGAAACACATAAATGTATTTCAGATATATCTCATAGGATAAAAAAGGAACACCCGAGGTTACTGCTAGGATGTGAATTTTTCTTGTAATCTTTTTAAAATATTTTTATATAGATGGGCTTGATTAGTAGGTAGGAAAGTAAGGACTCTTGAATTACATCCGTTGTAAACTTCAGGTAAAAATGTAGTTCATAGAGATTAGAATGGTCAACGCTTTATTGGAGAATCTACAAGAATTCTAACCAGAACACAAACATAGAGTATGTTTTTTCCTGTCTCTTATAGATATTAGATTAATTCACTCAGTTTCTTTTTCCATACATGTCTAGAATAAAATAATACTATTTAACATCACGATTTGTATCACTAATTTAGGTGTTTATATAGCCTAATCTATTTCTGTATACATTGATGGAACTACATATTAAATACGATTATTGTAGCTGACTGACTTCTGGTTGCTAAGTAATTGATATAAATAGCCTCAAACAAGAACATCTTTTCAATTTATCCATCACCAACCAATATCACTCTAGCATTTCATTAAAAAACTTTACAGTAATTTTGAACTTTTTTAAAACTTATTTTCCTAATTAGTTGTTCTTGATCTTCATTGATTCTTATGTGGTTCTCATATGATTTTATTTAAATTAGGAAGCTTTACTCTACTGCTTCATTTTATAAGCTTTTACTATGCACCCCATATCCAATAAAACTTCATGGATAATATATGCTCCATCATCAATATATCTTTATCAAGATGCTCTTAACCCTGATCTCAACAAATAATATGTATATATTAAAAACTTATGGTATATCACTAATGGTTATTATGTGACATTAATTCACTTATTTGAATATTCAGTGTTCTTTATTAATTGATCCTTCTGCCGTTCTTTCTAAATGACTGTTTGATATTTAATCACTATAGTTCTTTATCTAATTTCTGCTCACCTAGCAATTCATTCCCATATCTATTCTGTTACCTTTGCCAATATGGTGTTATGGTCTGGGGCTGTTCTTATAGTTTTCCCAATTATCTTAATCCTTCAAGATTGGATTCATAGTCAAGATAACCAATTGGCTATTAAAATTTACAAGAAAATTTAATGTAATTTTGCATATTGTTATGCTATTAAAATCACTTTTATGGGAGGCTGGGGTGATATCATAGTGGATAGGGTGTTTGCCTTGCATGCTGGGGTTCAATTCCTAGCATCCCATATGGTCCCGTTAGCCTGTAAGAAGTAATTTCTGAGGGCAGAACCAAGAGTAACCTTTAAATGCTTTCAGATATGTGGTCCCAAAACAACAATAACAAAAAAAAAAAACCCTACCTTTTATGTTGAGGTAGAATATAACTTTCTAGAAAATAAAAACCATTGCCTTACATTTTAATATGTATTCTCCTACATTTTTTTTGTTTGTTTTTGGGTCACACCTGGCAGCGCTCAGAGGTTACTTCTGGCTCTATGTTCAGAAATCTCTCCTGGCAGGCTCAGGGGACCATATGGGTTGTCAGGATTTGGACCACTGACCTTTTGCATGCAAGGCAAACGCTTTACCTCCATGCTATCTCTCTGGACCTGGATTCTCCTACATTCTTTAACATGAGTGGTTTGAGCAACCAATGCCAAGAATTTTAATCTTATAGTATAAGGAAGATATAGAAAGTCATAGCTATGCATATGTGTGTTCCATAAATATGTGTTATAACAAAGAATAAAGGGGTCATTTGGAGACTTTCCCTCCAAATGGAAACAAAATCGTTTTTTAAGAATTTTATTCTTAACCCAGGTAGAGTGGTTTAAATCATCGAATTTGAAAATGCCTTTCTCACATTGATTTAATATTCAAGAGGTGCTTTTCTTCTGAAAATGGCAAGCAGAATGTGCTTCAGTCCATAATTCATACTGTGACAGTTCAAATGACTGTTAAAGTGAATTCTGGAAATTTACATAGAGAGTTGCTCCTTGGAAGCCATCAGTATGTTTGACAGCCAGCAGTAGCATTGTCTAAGGAATTTGTGGGGTTGAAGTAATCAGCTGTATCTCTGGCTTAGGTCAGGAGTTTTAGACATACCTAACTGAGATGAACCGAAATTCCTTTTTGGAAGGGTAAAAATGTAGCTAAATGTTTTAAAAATTAATAAACAGTGCTTAAAGTAGTTTTAGATTTTAATTTTTGGAAAACTTCCATTAAAGACATTAAAATTTTTCTTTATATTAAATATGTGATTAGGTACCAGTAAACATTTAAACATGTTCCAGTTTTTTTTAAAAAGAAAACATTATACTATGACATGTACTTTATCATTATTGTTCTATTTACCAAGGTGCATTCTATATTTTTTTCTTCATATAAAGTGATAACTTTTGATAGCTTTCTTGTTTTGTTTTGTTTTGTTTATGGTGTCACACCCAGCAGTGTTAAGTGGCTCTATACTCAGAGACCACTGCTAATGGGGCTTGGGGGAAACCATATGTAGTGCTGGAGATTGAACCCAGTTTGACTCCATGCAATGTAAGCACCCTACCCACTGTGCTATATTTCTCTGGCCCCATGGGAGTGAACAAACTTCAATTTTTAGTGCCAGGACAGGTAGGAGACGTATACTATCTATTCATTTTACTAAGTATATACAGTTAAATATGTGTTAAAACAGGACTAACTTAGATGTTCATTATAACATGTTTGAATATATTCCTCTGTTAGCATATTATAGTGTTTCCTTTTAGTAAACTCATATGATGATGTGAGTTGTCAGTTCCTCTGCACATCCCAAACTGGATTCAGGCTGAATCATAAGTAGGATGATATTTGAGAGTTGCTGAATGATACGATCCACACTCACACATATTGACTTTGCTCTGGACTGGAATATAGATGAACAAACAGTAGCTGTCACATAAATTGCAATGTGGTACAAAGTTCTGTACTGAAGGAGTAATAGAAATAGTTCTTTGGAGAGTTCTAAGAAGTAAATGTTAGTTTTGGGATTCATGAATGAGAGGTTAAGATATTATGATAGCTTCCACAAGGCATATTTTTGGAAGAAATATAGAAAATACACCATACTGGGAACTATATATGATACATGATGGTCAGTTAGGTTATTCGTATTTTGGAAAGAAGACTGTAGAACTTACGAGTTGAAAGAATTAGATTTTTTTCTTTTTTTGGTCGACTATGAGGATTGTCAGAAATTTAGTGTAAAGAAATGGTATGATCACAGTAATATCTTTAGTGGAGTTATTCTTTTTAGGAACATGGAATGGTTTAGAAAAATAAACTAGGCAAAATTTTAAGCCATTTTAAGACACTAAAAATGTTGAGCAAATGAAAATTGGCAAGAAAAATCAGTACAAAACTTATTAACAAGATGAGAATGAACTGAGGTGAAGAATATCAATGTTGTAAAATGAGAGGGCATATGAAAAGAGGATTGATTTATGTTAAGCTTGTCATGTTCATTCCATGTGATTTGTGCTTTGTAGTTATAAGCTGTAAGGGCAAATGCACTTCTTCCTCTTTTCTTTTCTTTTCTTTTTTTTTTAACCACAACTGGTGATGCCTAGGGTTTATTCTTTGCACTCAGGAATCACTCTGGCAGTGCTCAGGAGATATTTGGGAAACTTAGGTTTGAGCCCAGGTCTTCCTCCTGCAAGGCAAATGCCCTTTCCACTGTGCTATTGCTTTGGCCCCAGGTCAAACATTTTTATATCTAATACCTGTAATAGTAGTATCTATAGTCATAAGAATAGTAATAATTACTCCTGTAAAATAATATCTTGCAAAACATTCCAGAAAAGTACTACTTATGATTCAGTTATTCAATTTTGTCTTGCACTGTTCATGTGCATTTACTTAAGTCCTTTAATCTGTCTCCTTAGTCCCCCAATTTTAATTAGGTTTTTGTCTTAGTTGATACTCTACCTAAGTGTTAAATATTCCATGTATAGTGAGCTCTTATCAAAACGCATTGTGTATCTGTTTTTTTTCCCCAATATAATTGTATGTATTTTGGTTCTGTTTTTATTTGATTTTTCTGTATAAAAACTTTTCAGTGTTCTACAACTTTATTTTTTAATCTTAACTTTTCTTTATTTTGTCATTAGAGAATTCCTTATGCAAATATCTACAAATATTTTACTTAATTTATATTTTAGGTATTTTATAGTTATGGTTTTGAAGTCAAGGTTTATAAATCCATTTTGAATTTATTTCTTTAAAATGGGCTGGATTTTATGGTACTGTTTTATTTCTTTGTCCGTTGCTCTTCAGTATTCGCAAAATCATTTATTGAACAGACTCACCTTTAATTATTTTATGGTTAGATGCCCAGAGGCATATTATAGGGAATAAGATATTTTCCTTGCATGTAACTGACCATATTTCAATCCATGGCGCCATTTTGGTTTTTGAGCACCACAAGGATGAACTCTGGCCCCATAGTCAGAAATAAGCCTCATCCATGCTAAGTGTGCCCCTTTAGGTTTCTCTAAATAAAAGAAATTTAAAACAGCTCTTCATTTTATTGACCTATTTTTGATGGAGTTATATTTCATTTCACTTTGAAAATTTATTTTTATTTTTGGGCCACACCCGATGATGCTCAGGGGATACTCCTGGCTATGTGCTCAGAAATCACTCCTGCTTGGGGACCATATGGGATGCTGGGGAATCAAATCCATCCTGGGTCAGCTGCATGCAAATGCCCTACTGCTGTGCCATCGCTCAGGCCCCCATTTCACTTTGAATTTTATCTACTTGATTTTATTATCTCTGAGTTTCATTAATTTTTTCCAGTTGCTTAAATGTAAGGTTAAATTGTTTATTTGTGATTTTTCTTTTATAGTTTTGAAATGAAGGCTCCTAATACTAAATGACCTCTGTGTACAGCTCTTACTGAAAAGGTTCTGATAACTTGATTCCATTTTTTTCTCTTATGCTTTATTTTATGCTTTCATTTAGTGGTTGCTGAGAATTGTTTAGTATTCATGCATTCGGAATTTTATTAGCTTTCTTCTAGTGTTGATTTCTAGTTTTGTAGCACTGTCATCAGGAAATTTCTTTGCTTGATTACAGTCTTCATAAAATTATTGACACTTGTTTTGTGTCTCAACATATGGTCTCTCCTTGAAAAAGTTTTATGTGCCTTTGGAAAAAATCAGATAACTCAGATATTTTGGGGTGAAATGTTCTATAAATGTCTATTAATTACATCTGTTATTGTTTATAAATGAAGGCTTTTTAATCTATTTCCTATTTAATAGGTCAGACCAATTCTTGTATTTCATGTGGCAAAACTTCTTAAAGTCACACTATTATCAATTTTGCTTTTGTATAAATAGTTAATAATGTACTTCAATGCTTTTTAATTTTATACATTGAGTAGTATCTTCTTAGTAAACACTAAAATTTGAAATCACTCCTTTATACCATTTTTTTGCTATCTGATATTTGCATTGCTGCTGCACCTGCCCCTTTTTTACATACCTTTGCCGGTGAGATCATATTCCAGTCTTTCACTTAGAGTTTATGTTTGTGTTTGGTGATATATTGTCTTCAGGCAACAAAAAGTTGGAAAGGGCAGTGCTCCTAAGAAGTGTTCAGGATAGCTAGGGGTTCTACTGGTGATTGTCCTCCAACTGGATCATCTGTTCAGTGCAGTGGACTGAGGGAGCAGGGAGTTCAGGTTCTAATGAAATTAAGATAACTGACCATCTCTGTGTGCTGGTGTGTGTAGTGCTGAGTTCCTCCATGGCCACACTAGAGGTGTTTGGGGGCCCTCCAGAGCTGCAGCTGGTAATGCTCCAGGGACCATGTGGTTCCAGGAGTATAATTTGGATTAAGTGCACGTTAGACATATGTCCTAACAGCTGAACCTGGGATTTGTTTTCTTGATCCATTCTGTCATTCTTTTTAGTTTGTGAGTTTCAGATTAAGATCTTTATATGAAATGATATTATTGGTTTCAGAGAAACTACATTGAATAAGGAAGGTATTATTCTTGCAACCACTTGATTTAAGTCCCATCTCTGGCATCACATATGGAAGTATGGAACACCACTAGAATTGATTCCCAAGCTCAGAGCCAGGAGAAACTCCTGTCTTTTGTCAGGTGTGGTCTCAAAACAAAACAAAAATTATTGAGTTTGTTTTTCTATAAGTATTCAGGAAATGGTAGAAATACATACATTTTGTGCCCTTTAAAATTTTTTTTAGATTTGTAATTTTTATTTCATATTTTGTTCTCTGTATTTTAACATTGTATATTGCATTATAGTTGAATATCTTTATCAGATTCTTTTGGTTTTCTTTCATAGTATCTATTTTAAAAATATCTTTATGTTTGTATGTAAAGTTCTTGATGGACTGCCAGTTAGGCGGATTGGTCTTATATTAATGTTTGGTTTTCTATTCATTTATCTTTTGTAGTCCTTTACCAATTTAGATGTATAACAGAAGGTATATAAATACTTGCCAGTGTACTGCTTTTTACTTTATAAGATACCGTTTTTTATTAGTTCAGGGCCAGTTTGATGGTGATAAATTGCTTTAATTTGTATTTGTTTGAAAAACTGCACTTTTCTTACAACTGTAGATGGTAATCTGTCAGGATTCACTGTGGAAATATATTTTTTTCAGAACTTTGGATATTTCCTGCTCTTCCTTTCTTCAAGGATTCCATAAAACCATTCATGGATAATATTTCAGGGATTTTCTTGGATTCACTTTTGTCCAAGATGCTTATAGGATTCTGTGTTTATTTTTAGTTCTGAATTCTTTCATTAGTTTTGAGGTGTGTTTGTGCAGGTTTATTTTGCTTAAAATGCTGTGTCTGTTTGGATGTTTATGTTTCTTTCTAAAAGTTGGAGAAATTTTGGATCTTTCTTCAAATAAGACTTTTATCTCTTTATCTCTTCTGCTGGAACCCCTCAAATGCAGAAAACTTCTTTTTAGGTGGTGGTGGAAGCATACCCACCAGTGCTCAGAGATTATTCCTGAGGTGCTCAGGAGACCATATAGGGGTCAAACCCTGATTTGGCTAAGTGCAAGGCAAGCTCTCTTCTTGTTGTTATTATCTCTTCAGCCCTGATTGGGTGTTTTCCATTGCCATACTTTCCAACTCATCAATTATAGCAACAATTTTTTGTTTCCATTAAACACTTTTATTTTTTATTCTCTAGCTGAGCTATGTGAATCAAAAAGATCCACTATTTGAAGTGCTTTGTTTCTCTGGCCTTGTTAGAATTTTCACTTCATCCATTATTTTTCTTGTTTTATTTAATAATATTAGTACTATTAGAATTCTTGAAGGATAATGAAAACATAGGCCACCCAGACACTACTAGTGTCCAGTCCTAGCAAGAGAGATCTGGACCCTTCTTTATTTTTGTTTTCACAGCCACTTCTGGGTATCAGATGTTGAAGGTCTCGAGTCTGGTCATACTCCATGGATCCTCCAGCATCTCTTTCCCAGTACTATAAAAAGAGAACCATAGAGCAGAATCAAGGATTGCATAGAGCCTGTCTCACAGTGAGAAGTGAACAAGGTGAGGGAAATGCTCAAGTTCAGAGTTGCCTTCAATAAAAAAGAGAAGATAAGAAAGTGTTGCCTCTCTTCTAAAGCAGTGTAGAGTTTGGGTGTTGCACAACACTGGACAACAGGAAGCTCAACAAAGAGGAAGGGTTGACAGTCCCAGTAGTGACCCCAGGCAAAGGGGAAGCAGGTCTTTACATAAACTCAGGAATGTCTCTTCTAGGGAGATCATAAAGTACAGCTTCTTTATTCAGTTCCCCAAGTTCCAAGGCCATTCCCAAAGAAAATCTTGAACTTCCCAAGGTGGCCCCAACCCACTGGGCAGTCTTGACACTAGTAGGTTGCGACTTGACATGAGCATGGTGAGAAATTGTTCTTGGTAGTTACTGCTCAATAGTTGTAGTTTTGCTGTCCATTTCTCTCTCATTCTCTCTCTCACTCTCTTGCAATCAAGAAGGTATTTCTTGAAATTTATTTAGAAAGATATGAGGCTAAAGAAAGGGAGAAGTATACATTTCAAAGAGAACATAGGCTTTTCCAAAGTGCAAATCAGTGAGCAAAGAAATATATAGGCAAATGAAATTCGTGTTCAAGGTAGAATGCAGACGTGAAGGGCAAGCCTAAGTTATTTTAATTATGTTAGAAATTAGGATAACATCCCAGTCTTAAGAAATAAAATGCTGTTAGTACTTTTTCTTTGGTTATAACAGAAACAGTATTTGGGCAATATTTTAAATATTTGGAAAACTGGCTCTGGGTAAAGTTATATATAAATATATGCATACATATATATTATTAAGAATATGTCCTACATTTCATGATGTAGCTTGGAAAAATGTAGAATTTTGGTAACATGTGCTATTACCTATTCATAAGTTTTGGATATTTTAGCAATATTATAATGATTATGCTTTGGAGAAACAAGATTTGAGTAAAAGCACCATTTCCTTCATTACTTACAAACAAGTCTTTTGCTGCTCTATCAGCATTTATTAAATTCTGCAGTTGAGAGATTAAGGAAAAGACCCATGAAAATTATTTGGCTCTTGATGATAAGTAATCATGGATAAAGTGCATTTTCATCACTTAAGGCTTATAAAAATTATCCCTCAGTTTAAAGTTAATAGTTTTCTATTTCTTCATGGATATGTAATTTTTGTTTTGTTTTGGGGCCACACCTGGTGGCACTGCAGGGGTTATTCCTGGCTCTGCACTCAGAAATTACTTCTGGTAGGCTTGGGGAACCATATGGGAGATTGGATTCAGGATGGCCACATGCAAGGCAAATGCCCTACCCACTGTGCTATCGCTCTGACACCCTTGGATATGTAATTTTTCTCTATTTGTTCATTTGACTTAAAATTAAATGAACTATATTTGTTGGCCATGGTTCTCCAAGTAACATAAAAATTGTTTACTATTATTAATGGTAAAGTAAAGAATGCTACAAGAAACGTGTTCTTTCTATTATTAACCAACAAAAGAGTCAAGTTTATTCGTTAATATCAGATCAGCTTAAACCCCAAGAGGCTAAATTGATGAGTAATTTTAAAACTTTAAATTCGTCCTTTAAAAATCTTGAAAGACTTTGAACTAAATCACAAAAGAAAAGTTGAGCACAACAGAGAAATAAAGGGTTTTATTAATCTGCTTATTTTGTAATTAAAATTTGAGAGGCAGGAGCTGTGGAGCAAGGTGTAAGGCATCTGCCTTGCATGTGCTAGCCTAGGATGGACCGCTGTTCAATCCTCTGCCATCCCATATGGTCCCCCAAGCCAGGGGCTATTTCTGAGCATATAGCCAGAAGTAACCCCTGAGTGTCACTGGGTGTGGCCAAAAAACAAACAAACAGACAAAAGAAAATAGAATTTGATATAGTTGGGTTCTAAATTAATTTAAAATAATAAAAGTTATTTGAATTTATTGTCGTCTAAAGGATAATGTATTTCTGAGCATGCTAATGATGTGAAAATAATTTTTATATGTATTTAAATTATACTGAGATGGTCTCATTTCTTGGAACTAGAAAAATTAAAAGTCACCACTATTTATTATCTCTATCAAGTTATTGTTGAGAAACATAATACTAAAGCAGTTAAAGTATTAAGCACCTGAAGTATATAAAGTTCTGAACATCTAAATTATTTATTCAATTTTTTATTGTGTGGATTACTAGGAATATGTTCAAGAAATTGAATTCATATATCTAATGGCTGGGCAAATGTGAGATCTTTTTTCTTTCAAGAAGGAACATAATTTAAAAGTATTCCATTTTCTTTATTGCTGTTATTCATAAGTTGTCAATTAGTTTTGTACTTTTTCTTATGAGCATGATTTTGATTTAGCTTCCTTTTGTCACTAAATTGACTAATCAATATTTTTCATTTGGACAATTGGCTTATTGGGTCAATAAAATAATTGAGGGGATTTTCCGAGGTGTTTCCTGACTCAACTTTACAAGAAAACAACTTCACAAGAAAAAAAAATCTACCTCATCAAAAATGGGAATATATGAATGGAAGAGATAAATAAAAATTTTCTGAAAGAAGAAATATAGAATGGAAAAAGGTACATAAAAAGTACCTATATCAATAATCGCAATGTTCTGTTTTGTTTTTTTTCCTTCTGCCTGCCTACTTTGTGTTCATTTTGCTGCTCATTTTCCAGTTTCTTAAGCTGTGCCATTAAGTTATTAATGTTGGCATTATCTCCTTTCAGATGAATGCTTGAAAAGCTGTAAAGTTTGCTCCTAATACCACTTTTCTGTATCTCTCATGTTCTGATAATACATGTCTTCATTTTCATATTATTTCTAGGAATCTTTTGCTTCCCTCCTTGATTTCATCTCTGACCAACTGGTTATGCAGTAGTGAGCTGTTTAATTTCCAGGTTTAAAAGTTATTTCTCAATTTCTGTTTGTATTTCCCTTCTATTTGCAGTGCATAATATTCTGAGAAGATAAATGATATACTTCCTATACTCTTGATTTCATGGAGATAGGTTATATGGCCCAGTTAGTGGTCTGTCTTTGAGAATGTCCCATGCGCGTCGTACATCTATGTGGATGAAAAACATATATGTTTACTAAGGCACTCTTAACATTTCTTCTTTTAAAGCTAGTATATCCTTGTTACATTTTAACTTGGTGGATATATGAAGAGGTGACTGAGCGATGCTGAAGTCTCCCATTAGTACTATGTTGATAATGATGTTTTCCTCAGGTCTATTAGTAGGTATTTTAATTATTTTGCAGGCACCTCATTAGTTCATATATGTTTATGATTGTGATTTAATTCTGATGTACCTATCCCTTGATTATTAAGAAATGGCCATTTTTATCTTATAACCTTTTAAAGCCTGATCTATGTCGACTAATATTAATATGACCAACCCAGCCTTTTTAAGGGAATTGTTTGATTGATGGATTGTCTTCCAAATGTTGAGTTGAGTATATGTTTTCTATGACTATTCCAATGTGTTTCTTGCAGACCACAAAATGTTGGATTCAGTTTTCTGACCTGTGTGTCTCTTAACTTGTGCATTTAATCCATTGGTTTTGAAAGAGATGATTGTCATTGTGCCATATTTCTCTAAAAGTTTGGTGTGTTTGTGGGATTTGTATTGTCCTAAAGTTGACCCTTTAGAATGTCTTTTAAGGTTGGCTTTAAATCTGTAAAATTCCTAAACTATTGTTTATATGAGAAACTATGTTTCCTTCCTTCAAAGCTCAAGGAAAAATCTGGCTGGGTGAAGTATTTTTGGTGAGTCATTCACTTCATTTTGTTTTTCACTATATCCAATCACTGCCTTAAACCCTGGAAGATGTTTGTGATAATTCTGCTGTAAATCTTAAGTTTGCCTTGCTGAGTCACATCATGAGGTATGGCCATGCTCAGAGGTGGTGGGTACCCAGAGACAATAGTGATAAGGATTAGAAGGATCATCAGTCTATGGTAGGAAGCTTGCCATAAGAGTGGTGGGTGCAGTCAGAGGAGAGAAGGATCTTCTATGACAGTGCTAGTTGGAACAGATCACTGGACAAGAACTGGGTACTGAGAAAGGATAAAGTGACATGTATGGCACCCCTTTCAACAACAGTGAAAACCACAATGTCAAAAGAAAAGAAAGAGGGACAGAGAGCTAGAGAGAGAGAGAGAGAGAGAGAGAGAGAGAGAGAGAGAGAGAGAGAGAATATGCCTGCCCCAGAGACAGGTGGGGGTGTTATTTCCTTTAAATTAGTATTTATAATTTATAAAATAGTGTTGATGCATAATAACTGAATACATTTTTTGAATATTTTAAAGAAAAAAATTTTTGATGCTGGCATTATTGTTAGTTTTTGCACATGTTTTTTAGGATATAAACTTCAATGTTTTTGTAAGGTGCCATTTTTAGATATTTGTAATGTCTATAATTCAGCTGTCATCTGTCAATTTATTATACATTAAATGTAATTCAGTACGAGATCACCAAAATGAAATATTGTTTTCAAAATAAAATGCAAGTCAGGATAATAAAATAAACTGGGGAATTTTATAACAAATGCATTAAATATTGATTGAGCATAATTTGGTTTTAAATGGGACTTAATTCTTTGTTCAGAAAAATTTTATTTGCAAATGGGGCAATTAAAAACTAAATCTCAATCCTGTAGCTTCCACTTCTGGTCAAGATCATATAGTTGTAGAAAGTTGGATGCTCCCTACATAAAAATCTAGACTAGTTTTGGGCTATATCTGTGTGAAATAGGTTTGCATTAAACAAAGAAATATGTATAAAATATAGTAAACTGAAAAAATAGAAGGGCTATAGAGGGTCTAATAAATTGGCCAAACAGTACAGTTCTTTCCTTTGTGTTCTATTATAATAGTACCTGCTTTTGCACTATGTACATGTATATTTTGCTAAAACTTCTTTTTAAATACTCTTCATTTATTGTAAAGGAATTAGAATTTAGACAGATATTTGTAAAACATATATTTTAGAACATATTAAGTATCTAAGCAAGAACATATATGCTCTTAATTTTAAATAATTTAAAAACATTTTTCATGTTCTATTAGTGATATAAAACTTAGTGATACATTAGCCTAGGAGCACATAAATGGTTTAATTTTCTTTAAAAGTTTTAGGCTTTGACTTCCTATACTGGAAAGATGAGACATTAACAGTCTTACTATACCAGCACAATACAAACCTATTTCACACAGATATAGCCCAAAACTATTCTAGATTTTTATGTAGGGAGCATCCAACTTTCTACAACTGTATGATCTTGACCAGAAGTGGAAGCTACAGGATTGAGATTTAGTTTTTAATTGCTCATTATTGTTACATATTATTCTGTCAAAAGTTTTATTTTCATAAAGCAGTTGATATGCATATTAATTACTCTCTTATTGCAGGTATTTAATTCAATGTTTACTTAAAATTCGGAAAAGATAAAATGGATCACTTTACCAAGAAAGTGCTCTTCTTGGAAGAAATATCTTAATAAACTTAAAATTTATGCTAGAAGGAAAGGAAATGATCACTAGTTATAGTTTTTCCTCTCTGAATTTACATTTAGCAAGCTTTAAAACTGAACTGTAAACTAAGTACTGCCTAGTGATTTAAATGGTTATAATTGCTGAATAATATAAGCATGTATATTTAAATGTAGTCGAGAGTACTTTTTATTGAAGAGGCAGGCCATACAGACAAGAAAATATAATACTAATGTTGAAGAAGGTATTAGTACCAGTTCCCATTTACTTTATAATTTTTTTTTTGGTTTTTGGGCCACACCCGGTGATGCTCAGGGGTTACTCCTGGCTATTCGCTCAGAAGTCGCTCCTGGCAGGCATGGGGGACCACATGGGGAACCGGGGGATCGAACCGTGGTCCGTCCTAGGTTAGCACAGGAAGGCAGGCACCTTACCTCCAGCGCCACCGCCCGGCCCCTAACTTTATAATTTTTAATTATATATTTATTCATACTTTGAATAGCAATCCTTACAAGTGTTTTCTGAGTTGTGGACTTGCAGTAGTGAGCAAGCATTCTACCTAATTCTATGTAATGATATGTAGTTTATGCTGGTGTACTACTAACTCATATGCCAATTGAATTTTAGTTGAAGTATTTTTCTAAAGAGTATAAGTCCTTAAGGAAGAAGAGATTTAAATAGAAAAGCCACTGAAATTTCTGTGATTTCATTGCATAAGCAGTGTAGAATATGTCTCCTTAGATAATTAGTTAAATACTCCAAATGTGTTTTTTCCTTATAAAATGATAGTAAAGCCAAGAACATTAGTTTTCAAACAGCTATGTCTTGTTGATATTGCTCTCTTTTTCTGTATGCTAGTCTTGAGTTAATTAATCTTGGTGGGATTATAAAATGAGTATAGTTATGTCATTCTTCATTTGTGTTAAGTACTCATTGAAGATATATATGAAAAGATCCCCAAACACTGGCACATTCATTACAAGTAAAATACTTAGCACCTCTTAGTTTTCAAACCTCGCAAAAGTTAAATAACAAAACACAGATTAATAAGCTTTATATGGTAAATGTAAGCATTTTAAAAAATATTAAGAGCAATATACTTATTAAATTATGATCTACATAGTCATCATACATGTCGTAGGCTATATAACTATAGCTTAAAATATTTTAACATTGTTATTTTTACCTTTATAAATTCAATTAAAATCATCCGAACCAATAAATACTTTAAATAATGGTAGCTATGTTTTTTGGATAGAGAAATTCTTTAAGGTTGGAGAATTTATAGGTATTATTTAGTTAAGGGATATATTTTCTGTGCGCACTTTACTTCTGACTCATTATCCACAAAGCTATTGTGCTTTGTTTGTTTTTAAAAGAATGGTATTAGATAAAAAGGAAAGGATATGTAGATACCATCTAGTTAAAATGACAATTATCCAAGCAGGTTATGGTAGGCCCAAGCATTTTGTGTTTAAGTGGTGGTGTGGTGAGGAACTTAAGAGAGCCATCAGTAATTGTATATTGATACCTTATATCGATATTTTCCAAATATTTTATGTACATATATATATACATATAAGACAATATGAGTTTTGGGTGTTTGAAAATCTCTCTTTGATTAATATTTGTTATTTCAACATTTCTCCCATTTTGAGTAATAGCAAATTTCTTCTAGTTAAGCTCTCCTTGTCCTGTGATACCTTGATCTATGATTATGAAAAATGTTTAATATAATTTTCTCATAGTGGACACTATATAACTTTTTTACTATAAAGATTGTCATAAGTGGATGAATCTTGAATTTTTTTGAAATTATTAAATATAAGGTATCATGTACTTGTTGAATACTCTGGAAGAAATAATCTGGGATATAACTATTTATCTATTTATCTGGGATATAACTATCTATCTATCCACCTATTAATCATTTAATTAAATCTCTTATTTTTAACCTGATGCCACCTTTTAAGAAGAAAGAAAAATATTTTTCCATATAGCATGGCTTTAAAATTTAGAATTCTTCAATCATAATTTTATTGATGCTAAAACATTCATATGAACTTTATATAACTGTAATATAAATTTTTCATATTTTGGGGAGGCCATACCCACTGATGCTTTGGAGTTACTCCTGGATATGCGCTCAGAAATCGCTCCTGGCTTGGGGGACTATATGGGACACCAGGGGATCTAAGCACAGTCTGTTCTAGGCTAGCGTGGGCAAGGCAGACGCCTTACTGCTCCACCCCACTGCTTTGGTGTATATATAGGTGTATATATACTGTATATATTCAGTATATAGGAGTATGTATACTGTATATATACAGTATATATACATATATGTATATATTCACATATATATATACAAATATATACATTATTAGGGATGGAGATAGCTTTGAATATAAGTAGACCAAAATTTCATTTAGATTACTTATTAAAAGTATTATTCACAATATTAAAATGCTTATTTTTGGTAAAAGTAAATGATTAATATATGGAGTTCTGCTTGAATTAGAGTCTAATCATAGATCTACTACTCTTTTTACTGTACTCTATTAGTATCCAAAATGTCTGCATTTAGCTGATATTTTTTTCTTGTGTGTAGTTTTAAAATATTAAGCTTTCTCCTTTTTCATCTCTTTTTTTTTTCTCTATTGTAGTTCTTTAAATGACTAGGAAATTAAGTAAAAGTACCCCATACAAAAGCCATGAAAGAGAGTTAAAGGAAGGAGTGGAGTGTGGAACATTTTAGGAGATAAGTTTTTTGAAGGTGGTAGGATCATGTAGAAGAAGAAGAAAGCATGTGCAGATGTGCTGAACTGAGTCAGGAACATTTGAAGAATTAAAAAGAAAAGTTTAGAGGATATCAGGACTAATAATATAAGGTATGTAGTTGACAGATCTTGAAAGTTCTTATCCCTCTGTCACATTTCTAGAATTTTCTGATTGTGATAGAGGAGAAAGACCAAATTACAGGATAATTCGAAGTCATAAGGGACCTGTCAAGAATTCTTCCTTTTTAGGGTAAGTCACTCCTAGACATAAAAATTGGAACTAGTAGGGTAGATTATGAGAGACATGCAAAATGGAGGTAATTTTTTTTGGAGTGAAATTTGGAATTTTATTTATAGTTAATGAGTGTTTCATAGAGACAGAATAAAACACAATTGCCTTATATTTTGAGATTTTTTATGAGTATTTTTTAACCCTGTGTGTGTATTTTTGGGGGTTGGAGCTATAGTACAGATTAGGTCACTTGTCTTACACATAGCTTTCTGTGTTTGATCCCAGCATCTTAATGGTTCCATGAGCCTGCTAGATGTGATGTTTGAGTGTAGAGGTAGGAGTAGGCTCATGTGTGGCCCAAACATAAAAATAAACAAAAAAGAGTGTATATGTTGGTGGATGCAAGATGACACTCAGCAATTAACCACCCCCCCCCAAAAGAAAGGTGTTTCTCATCTTCCTCTTTCCTTAAAACCTTCCCTTTTGTTTTGTAAAATTTCACCTGAATTATTTGACTTTCTCCCTCCTGGTGAATTGGGAATGGGTTAATCAAGAAAGGGTAGTTTTTGGCTTGGTACTCTCTGAGATAAATACAAAGCTGAAGTTACTGACTACATGGTTCTTTCTTGACTTGCTTGGTTTATCACCACTATCCTGCTTCTTCAGAACTCTTGTGAAGTCTTCTTTAGAACTGGAGAATATTTTTTAGAGGTAGATATTTAAGTGTATGCATATCAACAAAACTAGATAAAATTCTGGGAGAAAGAGACTATTCTTAAATCTTGGTAAAGATTTGGACAGCCTAGATGAAAATCATTGAAATATAAATTTATAGATTAATAATGCTGTTATAAAAAAGCTTTCACCCATTCAATAAATAATTGTTGAGTTTACTAGAGAGCACACATTAAAATAAGAATTATGGGTACAACAATGGACACCTACTTCTTACAGTTGGCAATAAAATGTATTTCAGTATCTGTATCATATCACATAAAAATCTGCTTATAAAGGCCATGACAGTATTGGTTAAAATATTAAATTGAGAAAGTAATGGAATATATGAGACACAGTATTTAATATTTGAATTCTTTTTCCTTTTATCTTTTTCTTTTTATTTTTTGGGTCACAGCCAGGAGCGTTCAGGGATTACTCCTAGCTCTATGCTCAGAAATCACTCCTGGCCGACTGGGGGATGCGGATTCAAACCTCTGAACTTCTGTATGCAAGGGAAACACCTTACCTCCATGCTATCTCTCTGGTCCTAACCTTTGGAATTCTGTAATATTTAAATAGAACACTTTTTCTGCTGATAGAAAGTGAATTTGGGGCCAGAGAGATAGACTGGTATGTACTTTGGATGTGGTGACCCAGTTTGGATCTCTGGTACCAGATGGTCACTTGAGCACTCCTAGGAGTGACTCATCAAACTCAACTCCTATGTGAATTTGAAATAATGGGATTCAAGAAGTATTTCCTATCACAAAACACTAAATATAGCAAACGTTTTAGCTTTCCCATTTGCTCTGTTTGGTTAAAATAATTCCTGCCAGTATGGATAAGTTTGGGGCTTTTTTAGTAGACACATTTATTCTAAAGTTTTCTGGAAAGGAAAAGTCTTCAGATAGTCAAAACAATTTTGAGAAAAACAGTGTGGGAGAATTAGTCTTCTCAGTGTTAAGGTTTACATACTATTTAGCTATAGTATTTGTTTCTGGAGGAGGGATAGCCATAGAACTCAATAGAAATCCAGAATTCTACCCACACTTATATGACAAATTAGTCTTTTTAGAAGGAGTAAAAGCAGTCTAATGGAGGAGGATTTTGTAAATAGCTTTTTATTTCTTTCCTTTTTTATTACCTTTTTTTTATACTGCTGGAATGATTGGACCTCCATAATTTAAAACAATGAACCTTAAACGAAATCACTTACTTTAACAAAACAACTAAAAATGAGTCATACAATTAAATGCCAAACTTAAAGCACATAAATATGCAGGAAAAAAACACAGAAGAAAATATTTGGAATCTGGAATAGGAAAATAGTTCTCAGACTGGACACCATATGAAAAATTCCTAAAAGAAACAATAGTGTTTATCTAAATTCAGAACTTTGCTTCTAACTGTAAAAATGTTGAGAACTATAGTATATTTTCAAATTGCAATTGAACTGTGAACTTAACTTTTGTGTTAAATATAGAATGGAATCTTAAAAGTCAACATAGAAGAAAGAAAATCAATCTATTTAGAATATAAGCAACACATATATGTCAATATATGGACACAAATACACAGACTTCACTAAGGAGGATTAATGGTAATAACCAGACAACATAACATTAAATAATTTTGACCGTTAGAAAAATACATAATAAAAATCATTTTTAAGGCACCTTGAAATAGCAAAGAAAATCATTGGATTTCAAGCATACTATGTTTCAACACTAAGCTCTTCACCGGTGTCCACTTCCCTATATTAAGTCCCAAAGAAATATCTTTATGCAACCCCCAGACTAACAGTAGTAATAAAAAAAGTGATAAGCTCTGGGGTTCATATAGGATGCCAAAATCAAACCCAGGACTATCTTGGGTCGATCACATGCAAGGCAAACTTCCTACTGCAGTGCTAACTCTCCAGCCCCAAACTGCTCTTTTTATTAAAAATAGTATCTTTTATTTAAACACTGTGATTAAAACATGATTGTAGTTGGATTTCAGTCATAAAAAAGAACATCCTGGGCCAGAGCTGTGGCGCAGATGGTAGAACATTTGCCTTGCATACAGTTTGATTCCCTGGCATTCCATATGGTCCCCCAGGCAGTGGCGATTTCTGAGTGCATAGCCAGGAGTTACCCATGAGCATCACCGGGTGTGGCCCAAAACAAACAAGCAAGAACATCTCGCTTAACCAATGCAACATTCCAACAAAGATACTCCCATTTCTCTCCCCCTCCACTTTGCCTGTAGCCTGTATTGGAGACAGACTTTCTACTTCAGTCACTCATTGACATAGTAATGATAGTTCTCAGTGTAGTTATTTCTCTAGCTGTATTCATCGCTCTTTGTGGTGAGCTTCATATCTTAAACTAGTGCTTTGACCCTTATCTCTGGGAATTATTTCAATAATGCCTTTTATTTTTCTTAAAAACCATAGATGGTTGAGACTATCCTGTATGTGTCTCTCTCTAACTTATTTCACTCTGCATAATAGATTCCATGTACATCCATGTACTGTATAGGAAAATTTCATGACTTCATCTCTTCTGATGGCCGCTGCACAATATGTGCTAAGAAAATGTTGTAACCTACTGTACTATTGTTATGACCACAAATTTTTGTTTTAATATTGTGCTGTAACTAGGTTAGATTTTAATTCTGGGTGGAAGGCTGAATGAAAATGGACAATATCCAGCTATTCTTATTACTAATGAAAACTTTCTATTCAAAACTTTGTAAAAAGACAATTATATGTAGTACTGGACATATAGCTATTGCATGGTGTTAGCTGATTCCTGTCCTTCAAAAGAAGGACATTTGATTTTAGATCTGATGTAGAATTTTTGAGAAAAAAGCAAACATGTTATTTTTTCTTTTTTTTTTTTTTTTTTTTTTTTTTGGTTTTTGGGTCACACCCGGCAGCGCTCAGGGGTTACTCCTGGCTCCATGCTCAGAAATTGCTCCTGGCAGGCACGGGGGACCATATGGGGCACCGGGATTCGAACCGATGACCTTTTGCATGAAAGGCAAACGCCTTACCTCCATTCTATCTCCCGAGCCCCTCATGTTATTTTTTTTAAGGCCACACCTGGCCATGCTCAGAAGTTACTACTGACTCTACACTCAGAAAGTACTCCTGTTGGTGCTGGAGGAACCATACACAATGCCAGAATTAAACATGAGTTATCCACATGTAAAGCAAATGCTCTATTTGCTATACTGTTGTTTTCTTGCCCCAAACAAACATGTACATGCCTGCATACATATACATGCACTTTAGGAATTTTATTTTTTATCTTCACTGAATTTTAAAGCCTACCCTTTGGGTGGCTTGGTGGTGGATGGTGATGGGAGCCTTTCTCCTCCAGCCCAGGACCACATGTATCCAACTCCCTTCAGCCGGTGGGTCAGCAGGTTCAGGTAGAGGCGAGGAAGTTATCCACAGACAGGTTCCAGGAAATATCAGCTTTATTCATGCCCTTGCCATCATGTGTGACACCTCTCATAATCTTTTACACTGGATTCCTATTCAGTGTACCTTGTCCCTTGGCCATCTCTTTCTGTTACCTTCTCCATCCTCCATTCCTTTGCCCTTCAGGCCAAACCTTTTTGTTACCTACCAAGGACCCCGCCCAGAAATGGGCAGATCTTTCTTGTAAGGTTACACAGGAAGAATGGGGGTTGGGGTAAGAAAAGTTATCCCCCAAATCTTCCTGTTTAGTGTCTTTATTTTATGCTTAAAACTTAATTATAAATGGTCAACTTTTACTATGAAGACTGGTAAGGTTACTGTTCAGAATTGATTACAATAGCCTGGATCTCAGGAAAAGAAACATTTGTTTTCTATCAGTCGCCTTAGGTCAGATTTGGTCAAGTGCCTATTTGTGCCTTGTGGTAATGCAAAGCAAATCTCAAAATCTTCAACATTTTCCAAAGTCAAAGCTTGCTATGTTTCACTAAATATTTAGTTTCTCAACTTTCTTTTTCCTTCTTATTTCCTTGCTACTTTTATATTTCCATCTATCTAATCTGAGGCAGTAGGTCCCTTTTCAGTTTATAACACTATATTGAGTAGAATTTTATGTTTAAAGTGTCTGAAAAAAATGAATCAATATACACCAATGAACAATTGAATTCAAATGTCAGGCATATTTGTTTATAAATTCCTGCCTCAATTTATATCTCTTTGGACTATATCTGTCACTTTTTCTATAAAATGTCTTGTTTTCCAAGATTTTAGTATTTTTTTTGTAATTCATCTTTTTTTGAAAGCTTAAACCTTCCTATGTGAATATATAATGGCTAACTAAATTTTTAAAACCCTATTTTTTTTGGGGGGGGGAACAACATATATTTGGCTATGCTCAGAGCTTACTACTGGGCCTGTGCTCAGGGGCTTACAAGAAAGACTGGATTAAACCCAGGTTGATTGTAAATAAAACAAGCCTACTGTTCTATCTTTGTCTCCTAATATTTGAATAATAACAATCATCCTCCACAGAAAGAATTTGCATTTTATAGTAGTAACGTCTTCGCAGATAACTCAACCTAGTGGTAATAGTGACTTACATTGGTTGAAATTTGGCAAAATATAGTGTTTTCTCACTGATATTTCTTCTGTAGCCTATTTTGATTTACTCAGTGCTCACTCTTCTAACCTTTTAGAAGACCATTGTCAAAAGACTAAGATTAAGGACAGCTCAGTGACTTACAAACATCTGCCTTTCAAGCATGAGACTATGTGTTCAAACCATAGCACATTAATTTATTCCTGGTGATTCTGCTGTCATGGATTCCTGGTACCATAACAGGGTCTGCAGTCTCTAACACCCGGCCAGGTATATAGGTGTGTATGAGCACCATACATGACAACTGAGTGATGTCACAAACAACTAAAATATGTGGTGTGAGCACAACCCACACTACATTTGAGTGCAATGTCCATCAATCATATATCTGAGTACCACATAGATCCTTGGTAAGCATTGCAAGCAGGAGATGTGCAAACAACACAGTTAGATGTCTGTGATATCATCCCCTCTCCCCATAGATATGCCTGCAAGCACTGTTACTGAAGTGTGATTCCTGGTGTGTAACATGTTCAAATGTGCAGATAGGCATCTTTGTACCCCAATCATTGCCACAACAGCAGCAAAGGGAAAGGAGGGGGAAAATATTTCCGTGACACACACTGGGTGTTAATGTTGGTTGTGGGTGCTACCAACTGGGAAGAGGAAGCCCAAAACACACACACACACAGAGGGTACTTCTCTTCTCCTGCTCGGTCCATGAGGGCAATGCTGGTGAAGGGCGGGGGTGGTGGTGGTGTCAAAACTCAGTAGCCTCTCATGAACTTGTCTTGGTGCTATCATTGTGCTATTTCTTCAAAGGGAGCTGTTAAGCTTCATCTGAGAACCCCTTAATGTGCAGGGCAGAAGAGAACTCTATTGTGAATATTTTCAAAGATTGTGGTTAGACTCGGGTGATGTTATAGTTTTCTCAGGTAAAGGAAAACCAGTTTTGACTCCTGCTTAGGTTTCTCTGCTGCATTGCTTATTTTCACAGAAAATGAATTTCAGACGATACATAGTGATACAGAGCAATTTTATTGGGAAAAAGGGGGAAGAGAGAACTCCATAAAATCAAAGAAATCATGTTCTCTGGGAGGGAAGCAACCAATTCAGTGGAGTGCATGAAGCTTTAAAGGCCTTTTCTAAGCTGTCTTAGTTGGACTTTCTGTGCAATAAGGCTTCTTTGCTAGGGCATTTCAAGGCATACGTTTTGAATTAGGTGGTCTTTATTCAATCTTCTCAAGGGGCCTTATTTCCTCTATAAAATATATTTTCTCTCAAGGGGTTCAGCCTGCTCTTTTGTTTTGGTTTTGGGACCACGCAGGTAGTACTCAGGGATTATTCATGATTCTACCCTTAGGAATCATTCTGCATATTCAGAGGACCAGATGATATAAAGGATCAAATGCAGATGGGTTGCATGCAAGGCAGTGCCTTATCCACTGTACTATTTCTCTAGCTGCTTAGCCTGCTCTATTTGGATTGGTTTTATACAGTTTCATTAGCCTTTTGTTTGTGAAAATGATCTCCAAAGGGTTGATTTCTTACTACCAGTTTGGGCTTATAACAGGAACACATAATATTTGTTTTATGAACTCTCAAAAATCATTGCTAAGACTTTTTAATAATAAGTGTCTTCATTGTTTAGATCTTCTTTCCTAGATACTGGGAAGCAGTCTTTTCATTTGTGCCTATCATTAAGTTTTCACACCAACGTGGACCGCCTAGTTGGGCTTTTGTATCTGAAAAGATCTCTCTGGCAATTTTTCTGAAACATTGAGTCTCTGAAGAGTCTTTGTATCAATTCCCAAGCATGGACAATCCTGGTTTACTTTTGGCTGTGAAATTGATTGTCCTCAAAATATTTCTCTGCTATCCTCTCTTCTATAATCATCAAAAGTTATCATTTTCTCTCTCACTAGAGAAGGAGATTAAAGGGTGAGCACCATGTACCATTAGCTTCTCAGCAGGACCTCATAGCTTGAAGTGAACTGAGCAGACAATGGTGCCATTTAGACTATTTCATTCATGGTTGGGATACATTATCTCTCAATTCCTGCTGCTCATTAAAAAAAATCTTTTAGGCATATTTTAGCATCTGCACAATAAGAGCCATATTTTAGCATAGATGTACATTTCCAACACTATACACCATGTTCATCAAAAAAATTAAACAGGCTTTACTTTGTAAATTTTCAAGAATACACATCACCCTCCATCAACATCTCATTCCATAGGCCTGTTCCTTGAAAAGAAATTTCTGCATCCCTGGCAAAAACAGTTACTAAGTCTCTGAAAATCTGATTCTCTGATTTGTAATTTTCTGGATTTGTGAAATTGAAATCTTAATTTAATAGGCATAAGGACATGGATGACTTATTGATTACGGTTAAGTACTATATACAAAAAGATACTTTTGTCTATAAACTTTTGGAGGGTAATTGGCCTGTGTCAACAAAAAGAAAAAAAGACTCTTGAATATTCAAGACTACATCAAGTAAGACACTAACATTAGCTGGTGATGAGAATGGCTACAATATATAGATATCAAATTATAATTTTAAAAAGGTTTTGCTATAAAGCAGTGTTTTACAATATAAATCAATTAATTAAAATTAATTAGCACATTTAGTCACAGAAAAACTGTGATTTTTTTAATTTAATTTAAATTTAATATTTAAATTTTATAAAATTTTCTGATTCTTATGCCTAACATATCATATTGCTTAACCTTTTTATTAACTCTTCCTAGGACTATTGTTCAAAGAAATAAAAGCTATTTTATCTTTTAAAAAATAATTGAGGTCCTAGAGAGGTAGTGCTGTGACATCATTTCCAGGCATTATATATGGTCCCCTCTGTCTTCCTCCTATATTCTCCATAACTAATTTCAGAGTATAAGAACCAGTGATAAGTCAGCACAGCAGAGTATGAACCATAGAACACTTCAGTGAAATGAAGAATTGTTAATTTCCTAGTCCACTGTTTATATGAAATTATTTTATTCAGGAGACTTTTAAAAATCTAACTTGGGCTTGCTGGGCTTAGGTGACTTTTACTTGACCTTAACTTATTCAGTATTAACTGAAAGGTCCCTCTCCTCCATGAGTAACCTTAAACATGATTAATCTTGCTTTTAGATTTCCTTTAATCTTAGCTCCTATCTTCCTCACTCATTGCCCCATAATCAAAAGTCTGAATTTGTTTTCAATAGAAGCTTTTAGCAGTGTAAGAAATCACAGTCTTTTAATTTTCCACAAAATTTGGCTAATTTGGGTCAACGTGAACTCCAATGACTTAAGGCTGAATTGGCATCTATAACCCCAGGTCTGCTATTCTCTTCCTTCCCTCTGGGCAGCCCACTTTGCTTCCCTGTTGTTATCCCTTTGAATTAACTTCATTAGCAAAACGAATTCTGGGCCTCTTTTCCTTCTGTACTGTTTGCCATAAATAGCTAAAGCAGTAATTTGTTCCAAATGATCCTGAAAATGTTTCACTGGAATATATAAAACAGATTTAGTCAAATATTAAGGTACAGTTTTGTCCTAATGTGGTCACCAACTATTTGATAAATTTATATCTTTTTTAAAAATTCAAAGGATTGCAGTTTAAACAAATCTTTATTGTAAAAACAGCATGTCCACTATCAAAGTAATCTGAAAGATAAATGTGAATACAGGGTGTCATTTTTGAAAAATAGCAGCAGAACTACCAAATGTCAAAACATATATATTTAAAAAGACACTTTAATTTTACTGTTTTTTATTCAAAATTGTTGTAAAAATTAATGAAACGGTATAGTCTTGAACTGATAGGAATAAGGGCTACAGAAAATTTAATATTTCACCAGAAAAACTAAAATTTGAAATAACTATTCTAGAAATATAACAGGCTACACAATCAAATAAGTTTGCAAAAATTTCAATAACTTAAGAGGCTTTAATCATAAAAACAACGTAACTAAAATTATATTTCACTAGGGTAAAATATAAATTAATCTTAGGCAATCAATGAAAAGCAGGAAGTTATCTCATTTATTCCCATTCGAACTATCTTATTTATTTATTGGTGAGGGGGTGAATATTGGGCCACACAGCAAAATTCAGGGCTTTTTCCTGATTTTGAGTTTAGGGATGGCTTCTAGCAGTGTCTTGGGGGCCTTATGCAGTGCTGTGGGTTATACTGGTTTAGCTACTTGCAAGGTAAGACCTTTAACCCCCATAATTTCTTCATAAAGTTGGGAGATTATCACAGTGGTATATACCAATGATTCAATGATACAGACTGAGTACTTTGTAACCCAGACTGTCTTTCTGGTTTGTATAGGTTTGTATCTTTCTTTTTTTGCGGGGAGAGGGGGTGGGTCATATGCAGCAGCATTCAGGGGTTACTCCTGGCTCTATGCTCAGAAATCGCTCCTGGCAGGCTGGGGAGACCAGATGGGATGCGGGATTCAAACCACTGTCCTTCTGCTTGCAAGGCAAGCCCCCTACCTTCATGCTATCTCTCTCACCCCATAGGTTTATATCTGTCTGATCTACGTTCAAGCAATATTTACTATTAACTTCAATACGTCAAAACTCTGGAGAGGGAAAAGAAAGCCTGCTCTAGTATATTATACAAAGCATTTTAACTTGTTTTAAATATGGATTACGATTTTGTGCGGTTATAAAAGAACAGAGGCAAAATATTCAAACTCATGTGTAAGGGTAGCTAACAAGTCTGAGGTTTGTTGTTTGCTAAAAATGAAGGATGTTTTCTTTGCTCTAATATGAACTTCTAAGAATGTGAACAAATCATAAACACATGAATTGGACCTCATGGCTGAAAGCATTGCTTTATAAATGGACTTAAAGTCCCATTAAAGGGATGTATGGAAATTGAGAGAGGGTTAAATGTTGCTCAGCAGTTCCTATATTGTTTTCTGATATTCATTTTTCCCACACTGGCCTTTTGGATATCTCCTCACTCTCCTCCTTCACTATCTTGATCTTTTAGAGAAGACATAAACATTTCCAATCTAGATATAAAAAAGACACTTTCACTCAGGAGAAAACTCCCAAGTTCTTATATCTGTACTTAAGAAGCACAAATACAAACTGATGGCTCATGACACAATTAAGAGGTAACCAAATGGGGAATGATCACATTCTAGACCCAGTCTTTTCTCATTTCCTTTACAATCACATTCAGGTTTGTTATAATAATAGAACACTTTGAGAAGTTATCGCTTTTTGGGGTTCAGTCTTATCATGCAGTTTATAGATACCTAGATACAGTAGCTTCAGAAAAATAAACTTTGGGGCTAAAAGGCACAGAGGACTTTTGCTCTTGAAAAATTATTTTCAAGCATTCTCAGCAAGTGGAAGAGAGCATGTTACAAAGCAAGTTAAGTTCAGGAAATTTGTTTCCTGTAATTACAAAACTGCTAGAGAAGAAATGAGAATGTAGTTAGACTGTTTATGGTGGCTGTGTTTATATCTAATTTTATAATTTACTGGTTGGGGAGATAATACAGTGTATGAGGAGCTTGCTTTGCAAATGGCCAATCAAGTTCAATCCCTGAGATCCTACCAGGTCCCATGTAGAAGCTCATCAGGATAGCCAGAGATAGTCCACCATCTCCCCATAATTATATAATTAATACTATGCAGAAGGGTTTTTTTTTACTAAAAATGATTTATATTATTTATCACTTTTATCTCATAATTTTTATTTTGACCAAAGTGGATTACAAATCTTTCACAGTAATTTTTTAGGTACACAGTGACATTGAATCAGGGCATTCCCACTACCAATGTTGTCTTCCCTCCACCCATCTTCCCAGAATGCATCCCATAGAGCCCCTCCTTTGCCCCTTGACCTGCTAGTATAAGTGGTCCCTTCTGTGCCTAGTTTGTTGTAATTGGATATCGATGCTGTTGTAGTTGGCTTTGGATTTGGTGTTTAAGTCTGATCATTTTTTATTTCTACTCAATGTTCATACGACTGTTTGGTCTTTGTGCCCTCCATTATTTCCCCCTCAATTTGTAAGGAAGAACAAGACGGTTCAAGTTATGTGGTTCTGTTTGAAGGTAAGAAGAAAAGAAAAGAAAAAAATAAGAGGGGGCAAAAATTCAAACGAGCAAAAAAAATGGGAGGAGTTCTAGAGACTATAAAAATCAGTTTATGAAAAAGAAAGGGAAAAAGGAAGGAAAACAGAAAAATAATACAAAAAAATCAGATCAAAACAAAAACAAAAACAAAAAACCAACCAACCAAATGAAAACCAAAAAGCTTATTTTTTTTCACTTTTTAAGTGTATGTTTGGGACTACAGCAGGTTGGGTTCCTGCCTTACATAAGGCTGCCCCAGGTTCACTCCCTGTACTCCACGTGGTACCCTAAGAGCAGCAGGAATGATTCCTGAGTGCAGAGCTAGGAGTAATCCCTGAGCATTGAGAAATGTGTCCTCACTCTTCAAAATGAAGTAGATGTCATATTAACATGGTGGGGTTTTTGTATTATTTACTTATGAATTTTATTATGTATTTTATTTGTGGACTTTCTATGTACCTATTTTGCAAAATGTTATCTCTAACATTTTAAATATATAGAACCTAGCAACATTTCTCTCATGTTTTAAAAATAACTTGTAATAGAGCAGAGTACAAATTTTCATAATCTATTTCTGTATTTTCTATATTTTTCCCATAGCAGGTACTCATATTAAGTTGACATCTCTGTATAGCATTCATCTACCACATTTTGCTATGGTAATGACATACAATTTTCTTCTTATAAAGAATATCCTTTATTTAGTTTGTGATTTGTCAGTTGGTGCAAGCATGATGAAATTATAAAAATAGTTTATTCATTTTGAAAACCCCCATTTAGATCTTATATTTCCCTTTGTCTATTTTTACATACACTATCTTAGTCTACCTTTATATTATTTCTTATCTGGTAATTGAATTCACTTCTTAAAACATATGTTTACTATTTCATCCATTTTGGTTTCTCTTTTGGTTCTGTTTTAGGGTCACATCTAGATGTGCTCCAGGCTTATGCTTGACTCTGGGTTTAGGGAACCATATGTGATCCCTAGGATAGAATCTGTCAACAACTGTCTGTATAATCCAAATGTAATATCTCATCAGCCTTTTTTGGTTATTCTTGCAAAATTGTTAAATTACTTCTCATAAATATTATACTAATCACTTGTTTGCCCTTTGGAGTTCTCTTTTTGGGCCACACCCAGTGATGTTCGGGGGTTATTCTTGGCTATGCTCTCAGAAATTGGTCCTGACTTGGGGGACCTATGGAATGCCAGGGGATCAAAAAGCAGTCTGTCCTAGGTTAGCCGCATGCAAAGCAAATGCCCTACTGCTTGTGCTACTGCTCCGGCCCCTCTTTGGAGTAATTTTGTTTCGTGTCCCCATGTCTATTTCCTTCCAAAGGGCAAATCTACACTCTGTAAGTCATCATTTAAAGAATCATCAATCCTTATATCCACAAACCATAACCATCTCACTCTAGTGACCGTGTCCTTGACTATATTATTATTTGCTATATAAAAAGACCTTTTTTCATTACTTGAGCTATATAAAATTTGACCTAAATAGAGGGCCCTACTCCTTTGACAATAAAGTTCTTTTGACTCAAAATATCTGTTCTTTCTCTGCCTACTCATTTTTATTTCTCTGTCTTCTTTTTTTCAGTCAGTAGTTACTGAGATCCTAATGTGAAGGAAAACAATGTTTTAGTTGTTGGCATAAAATTGTAAACACAGAATCCATTATCTTGAAGTGATTGCATTTCAGACAACACAAATAATTATTTAAAAAAAAAACAAGCAAAACAATTACCTTGTAACTTTTTGATATCCAGAAACCATTACAGCAAACCAGTCATAGAAATTCTTCACTTGCTGTTAATTGGCAAAAGAATGGTGGTGGCTGGTTGTGGGGCTCTGGGAGAAAATTTTTTATACTCAAAAGAGAATTACAGTAACACAATAGAATTCTCCCCTGAATAAATCTAACATTGCCTGCATTTCTCTTTTAGGCAGTTGGGAGGATGAGGAATTGAATGTAGGTTTATGTTTAAAAGTTTTTGGAAGTTGTGTGGAAAGATATATAGTTTATAATAATCTTGATTTGAAATCCATGTTTTAGACATTGGAAAGCTTTGAACATTGTGAATATTTGAAGAATCAAGACTCTATTCATTTTTATTTATTCTCCACACACAAGGAAGGTGAAGAGCAAAAGTGAATTTAGATAAAATATATTGCATTTGATTTGTTTCCTGGACTATTGTTAAATTAAAAAGAAAATATTCTGTATTTTGAGAAGATATTACAGAGGTAATGCACTGGTGTTAGCACTCTGGTTTGAATCCTGTCACCACAAATGGTCCCTTGAAGACTATCAGGATTGTTTCCTACATAATTGCCAGGAGTAAGCCCTGAGCACAACTGGGTGTGGCTCAGAAATCAAAAGAAGCCTCTGATCAAACAGAAAAGAACCTTGAAACTCTCATAACTTTTTAAACAAGTAAATCTGCTTCTGGGAATCTACTCAAAGTTAAAGTTAAGAACTTTGTACATAAAAGTCATTACTATTCACAGCTGTTATTATAGTGTGATGTCAGAAATATTCTAAAATTTAGATATAAATATGTAGCCTAAATGTTGAAAAATTTATTGGGTATAAAAATTAGGCATTGGTGAGATGAGACAGAGAGTGAGAGAGAGCAAGAGAGAGAGACAACAACAGAGACAGAGAAAGATAGAGAAAGATAAAGAGTAGAGTCAGTAGGGCTATTGCCTAGCCCACAAAGATCTGGATTTGATCCCTGGCACCACTTTGATCCCTGAGCTCCTAGTCATAGCTGGATGTGGCCAACCTATCATTCCCACCAAAAACTAAATTGGAAATAACCCAAGTTCTCAATGAGCAATGAATGGGTAAATGTTATAGTACAAATACAATATTACTCAGAGATGGGAAAATCTTGTCTTTTGCTACAACATTGATCATGCTAAAGGAACTAGATCATTAAAAAAAAAAGCTAAACACTGGTAATTTCAGTTAAGAAGTATGTAAAGAAAAATTAACAAGAACACAATAAATCCTTAACAAGAACCAATGCTTAGATTGATCAGATAGTTAAGGTTACCTGTAAAAGGGTGCAGAGGAATGGCCAGAGGAATTCTGAAGGATTATGGTGGGGTATAGTTGTAGTATGGTTGTGAATGTGATATGATCATATTAATCCTTAAACATATGAGCAAATATTAGTTTTTATAAGTCATGTTATCTCGAAAACCAAAAACCAAAGCCCTCTAATTTAATGGTTTGACCATTGTTATAATTTGTTTTTGGGCCACTCTTGATGCTGTGCTCAATGATCACTTCTAGCAGTGTTTAAAAGACCATCTGGGATGCCAGGAATCAAATTAGACCACCCATGCAAGTCAGCTTTCTGCTTGCTGTACTAGGATTGTTCAAAATAAAGAGAATTTTTAGTAAGTCATTGACCCCACTCCAAGGAAATTAGCTTTTTGGTTTGCTTTACTTTTATTTAAGCATGATTCTTATACATGTATTCATTTGTATGTAGCAAATTATTATGCTCAATATATTACTAGTCTAATATCAAATTTAATGTATTGCCATATTTTATTAGTTGCATATCAAGTTGTTTTATAACTAGACATTTATAAATATATTTTTTAAACTTAATCAACAAATTAAAAGCTGGTTAATTTATAAACATATTTCAGTCTTATTATATTTTCACAAAATAATTAAAAGTAAGTTTCTGCTCTAAAAGATAACACAACTTAACCACCTAAAAATATAAGTTAATAGAAAAATAGAGAATGAAGAAATTAAGATGAATTAATTTAATTTTAGCATTTTATTTTCTTATGCTAAGTTCAGACATTACTTGTTTTCCTGGAATATCATTGACCAAGTGCCCGAAGGCATTTGAGATTCTGGTAAGTTATACATTATTTGGCTGGTATCTTTGGTTTTAGAAATATTTTCCTTCTCATTCTTTGATAAAAATTGTAGACAAATCAAATGAAAAATAAAAAATGAAACCACAAATTTCATGTAACCTAAGACCAATTAAAATTTATAAAATTTTTAACTATGGTACTCTGTCTTATTCCTTAATGAATAACTTGAAATAGAGCTTTACAAATTTAATAATGAGTATTTATTTTCACCTAGGAATGTATATAAATGCTTTTTATGGTTTATGAGGCTCACATTTATTTTTTCTGAAATGACTAGGAAATGGAATGGCTGTTGACACTAAAGACATATTGCTGGTTGAATTCTATTATGATATTTTATAATTGGGAATAAAAATCAATCACTCACTCTATTATAATATCAGCTTGCAGTATAAGAGTGCTTCTGGAAAGTGTTAGACATCACCCATTTTGCCAGGATGTCAATTTGTAACATTTTGATGACAATAAGGAGATAAAGTATTATAAAGCATTCTTGTATGACTGTGCAATATCTCACATTTTGCTGCTGAGGAAATAATTAGATTGCATTACCTTTTCTTAAAAAATGTGAGGGTTTTTTGATTTAAAAAAGTCTATTTGGGAACAAAAGATTTATCTATTTTAAAAAAAAGTTTTTTTTTATTATATCACTGTTATTTAACAAGTTGTTCATAATATTGTTGTTTTAAGCATTGACTATTCCAACAGCAGTGCCACCCCCAGTGTGACCTTCTCTCCATCAGTGCCCCCAGTTTTCCACCCACAACCCCAGTCTGCCCCCTTGCAGACACAGGAAAATGTATTTTATGCTGTTGATTGCAACACAACTGAAAATGGAATTATCCAAATTTAGATCATTAAGATGTCATAAGTGCTATATGGGCTAGTTGGTGCCAGTTGAGCCTTCTGTGTGAAATAAATTTCCACACACCATATTTTCAACCCCAGGTTTAAGGGTCTGATGCAGGGTATTTGCAAAGAATTAATAAATCAATTAATAAATCAAGCCAGTCAGGAGAGAATCATGGAGCTTCTTACCTCTTGGTCTTTCTTTCTCTGTGCTCCAAGCCAAACTGAAAACTTTTTATTCTACTAGAACAAATTCAACCAGGAGGAGGAAGGTCAAGTGAGAGACAAAAGTAACTATCCAGGTGGACTTTCACATTTCAAAGGAATAGGTAAAAAAGAAAGAGCAAGTTGTGGGGATGCCTTTGTTTTGGGTAAAGGTGGGGGTGAACTAACAATGGGTGTACTACTGTTTAAGACCATTGAGTTTGGTGGTCTTCTATTTAATTTTCCCATTAGGTTTTCTGTGATTTACTGTGATGACAGTCCTGTGAAATAGAGATGTCATGGATATGTGGCTGCATAATCTAGTAAATAGATATTTAGAATGATTGGTGGCTTGACAGTTGTGTGTGTGTGTGTGTATGTGTGTGTGTGTGTGTGTGTGTGTGTGTGTGTGTGTGTGTGTGTGTAGATGGGTCATTTCTATGTTGGAGAGTGTCTGGAATGGCTGCAATAGCTGCAGGTTAATGTACTTTTAGGCAGAAAGGGGAATCTGCCCAGCCTCATTCTGAAAAGGCCCCAAAATTGTCAACCCAGCTTAAATTACCTAGTAAAATTCAGAGGCATTATGTTCTTTTCCAGATTAATTGCAGAGCTGGACTGTTTTTCTGCTAGCAAGATGGTGTGTGCCAAAGATGTATTTAAAATAGTAAACATATGATTTAATGAGAAATAATGTACATAATTATTATCTTACTTTATTAAATTACCTAATCCAGGCCACAAATATTTCAGAAACATTAGAGTTTTAAAGTATCTCTCATTTAAATCATTTCTACTTTTCTTTGTAGATACTTCTCATCACATTAGTAAGATTAGATAGAATTATGGTAAGTAAAATGGAATTATTTTGCTTTCTTTGTGTCTGCCAAAACAGATTGTAATTTTTAATATTTTACCTTATTTGTTTTCTTTGTCAAGGTCACATACCTGCTGTTTATTAATTTATTTTATAACTGTTTAATGAGATACTGTGATTTACAAAGTTGTTCATAAGGAAATTGTTGTAAGTGTACAATGTTCAAAACCAACCCCATCTCCTATATCCCTTTCCCTCCACCAATGTTCCCAAGTTCTCTCTCACCCCCTGCAACTTAATCCTTTGGCAGATGTAACAAGTTTATTTCATATTTTTGTTACAATATAAATTAAATGTAGACCAAATAAAATCATCTTAAAATAAATCAATAAAACTCATTGATTCATTACTATATATTTTTAACTTTTCTTAATCTAGTAGAAGATAACCATAACCACCGCTTGTTATAACTAGTGCCTCTTGCTGCATAATTTCTCATGTCCTTTAAAGGAGCTACTTTAAGACTTTTGCAAAACTAGTTTTAAGACTCTGATTTTCCTAAGTAGTTAAAGAATCTGTCCATGAAATCTGAAAGACATTCTGGCTGGATAGGGAATCTTAGGGAGATGTTTATTTCTTTGGAATTTTGTGCTATATTCTTACATATTATTTTGGCTGATAAGTCTCATTTGATAGATCTGCTGTTCAACTTATGGGTTTGCCTTTGTATAATTTTTTTGATCATGTTGCTTTCAATATTTTGTCTCTATCTTTGGGTTTTGTCATTCTGAATAAAATGTGTCTTTACATTTTCCTAATTGGATCTAATTTTACTAGAACTATTTTTACTGTAGCCAGTAATCTTCAACTCTGGGGAATTTTTATTGATGATTTCTTTAACTATTGCTTTATTATTTTTTTATCACATTTACCTTCCTGTTCTACAGGGTCTCCAATGATTTCTTACAATTTTTTCCTTGAACTTATTCAATAATTCTCTACTATGCTACTCAATATTTTTCATCTTCTGCTGTTTTCTAGTAGTTTCTTCTTCATCTTGGAACTCCTCAGTTTTTTGCTCTCTTTATGTTATTCTGCTGTTCAGAGCTTCTGTTGAATTTGTGGGGGGACACACCCAATCATGCTCAGGGGTTACTCCTGGCTATGCATTCAGAAATTGCTCCTGGCTTGGGGTTCGGGATCATATGACATGCAGGGGGATTGAACTGCAGTCCGTCCTAGATCTGACACATGCAAGGCAAATGCCTTACCACTGTGCCACTGCTCTGCCCCGTATTGACTTATTTTTAATGTCACCTACCATGTTCTTCATATCTGATGTAATTTTTTTTTCATTTAGACTTTCATGCTTTCTTGTACTTTGCTGACTATCTGTTCTATTGTTTCTTTGAGTTCATAGATAATCTTCACCATGGTGTGACTAGAGACATTGTCTAAAGATTTACTGAACTGGCAGGTCTTCAGTGATATTGTTCTTACTCACTGACTTTGATGCACTCCTAAGTGTTTTCCAGATTGCTTCAGTGTTGTGTTGGGGTGAGTCTTTGTAATTAGGACCCCTGGATTAGGTTGACAGTATCTTTATTTATTTATGGTAAAGTGCAAACAGGTCAGGCAGGAACTTTGATGTATGAACTTCTTATGGTGCAAGATCAGGTATGGAGGCTGCTTGGATCCTGGAAGGTATTCCTTGTAGAACATCTGGTAAGAAAAGACTTTGCCTTCCTGTGTTGAATAAGGTCATGATGACAGCTAGAGACAAGCTTCAACTGGGATGAATAAACAACAAGCAAAAAATCAGACAGAGCCTTTGTTTTGTCAAAGGCAATTCCTGAAATGTTTGTTGTTCAGAGGCTGTTCCCAGTAGTGTTCAGGGGTTTATGCAATGCTGGGGATTAAACCTGGTCCTCACACATGCAAAATTCGTGCTCAGTTAACTTCCTTACCCTTTCATCTGTGTGTGTGTGAATGTGGGCACAGAATGTACTCAGGGTTTACTCCTGGTCTCTGACCAGGAATTATTCCTTGTGGGTTCTGGGACCATCTGTAAGTGTGGTGGATTGAACATGCAAGACAAATGTCTCTTTGATCCTCTTACATTATTTTCACTTTTTTTTTCTTTCTCCAAATAGAGATCTTGTTCAGTAAACTTTATACTAGGAATATTCACCTGGCTTATAAAAACTTTAATCTTTAATCTTGATTCTTATCACCAAGGTGCCTGTTACAGTTTTATGAAGACGTTCACTAGGATCATTATATTCCCCAAGAAATGATCTAAGAATGTACTTGTTATGTTTTTACTAACAATGACCTAAAATAACAATAAGTTGCAAATACTCTTAGAATAATTAAAAATATTATTTTATAATAATAGATATGCAAGCATTATTTTTTGCTATTTTCTCAGAAACTTTTTTTTTTATTTTTATTGTGGCCCAAGTGAATTACAAATCTTACACAGTGATATTTAAGGTACACAGTGACAATAAATGAGGGCCTTTCCACCACCAGTGTTGTCCTCCCCTCATCCCCGCTCCAAAGCATATATCCCTTATCTCCCTCCTTTATCCCCCAGAATGCTAATGTAACTAAAGTGTTATGTTAACACTAATGTAAATCTTTTTTTATTTTTATTTTTTGCAGTTCCAGATATTTTATTAGTGGTTTCTTAAAGGTTTGGAGTCAAAGTAGCACTGTAAAAACAATGTTAGTGTGGCAATTATTGTTTGCATGGGTCCACCAAAGTTTGGGGGTCATGGAAAGGGAAAACTTTGGCCTAAGTACAAGGAGACTCTACCCCTGAAGTTTCCTGACATAAGACCATTTCTAGGCTCCAGGCAAACTAGTTTGTCCAATCCTGATCATTGTCTGTATTTCCCATACAGTTATATTTTCCACAGTCTCTGTTGTTGATCTCACGTTTCTCTATTGAAGGTCCTGAAATTTGTATATCCTACATTGAAGTCAGGATGGTGCAGAGTGGTGTCTAATTTCAACTCACAATTAACGGGCAATGCAGAAAACCCTGTCCAGTATTGCAAACATTATTAATAATAAATATTATAGATTATAATAGCATTATCTATCTTTCTAAAAAAGAGATGGTTTTAACTTTTAGATAATATTTGAGGACACGTGGAAAATACAGATTTATGATTTAAATGATACAACAATAAATTGATTTGCAGGGAAAAATTTGGTAATGACATTTTAAAGTTAGACCATGATCTGTTATCACTGGGGTAAAAATCTATTTTCTTAAAAAAAAGTTCTATTTTATTATGTAAAGGTGAAAGATTAAAATTGGGTAAAATACCATAGATGACCTGAAAAGCAATGATAGGAATGAAAGTAAAATTAGTAGAAGTTGAAATTCATTGTATTTGTAAATATTTAGAATATCTAAATGCATAGATTTAAGATATTTTGAAAACAGTGCCCTTTCTTATTCCATTCTGAACTCCCAAATATGTCTTATATCTTTGCAACAATTAAAAAAGAACAAGGATGAAAACAGAGACCTACCGTATTTACATGCGTATAAGACGACCCCTAATTTTACAGTTAAAACATAGGTTTAGGCCTATGTTCGCTGTGTCAGACAGAACGTTCCTATGCTGCAACTGTATGTACCACAGTGAGTCAATCACAGCAGCAAAGGTTCAAAGGTTACACTGTAATAGACTTCCTCTCTGACTCTGGCCAATCTGAGCAGGCTTTTGACAGTGTAGATTTGGGTACAGAACATTGTCTAATTTGCATGCATCAAAAGCCTGCTTGGATTGGCCGAGTTAGAGCAGCCTGGCAGTGATTGGTGCTGGATCGAGTTGGAAAATTCGTTTTGTGGCAATATTCAGACAGTTTTTGTTTGGCGGCATATTGAAACGTTTTTCGGGATATATTCAGCATATAAGATAACCCCCGATTTAAGGTTGACTTTTTTGTTTGTTTCAAAAGTCGTCTTATTTGCCGGAAAATGCAGTAAGTGAAAATTTCTCTTTATTATATAGAATACTTAAGAATAATGTGTATGAAAATTATATTTCAAAATCAGCAGATATTTAGGCATCTTGGAGAAGGGTTGGATCACCATACTTTTAAAAGCTGATATTGTAGCTTTTATCTTCTCCTTTCATTTACCTATTTCTGAATATAATCCATCATAGCGGATCTAGGAATAGATGTAATTAGGGGAAAGGAGAGAGAGAGAGAGAGAGAGAGAGAGAGAGAGAGAG